>JAUCBJ010005946.1:0-82643 GCA_032718475.1 Nemertoderma westbladi | reverse complement strand
ATGAATAATAGAGGTTTCGCTACGCGGTCATAATAAATAATAGAGGTTTCGCTACGCGGACATAATAAATACTAGAGGTTTCGCTACGCGGACATAATGAATAATAGAGGTTTCGCTACGCGGACATAATAAATAATAGAGGTTTCGCTACGCGGACATAATAAATAATAGAGGTTTCGCTACGCGGACATAATAAATACTAGAGGTTTCGCTACGCGGACATAATAAATACTAGAGGTTTCGCTACGCGGACATAATAAATAATAGAGGTTTCGCTACGCGGACATAATAAATACTAGAGGTTTCGCTACGCGGACATAATAAATAATAGAGGTTTCGCTACGCGGACATAATAAATAATAGAGGTTTCGCTACGCTGACATAATAAATAATAGAGGTTTCGCTACGCGGACATAATAAATACTAGAGGTTTCGCTACGCGGACATAATAAATAATAGAGGTTTCGCTACGCGGTCATAATAAATAATAGAGGTTTCGCTACGCGGTCATAATAAATAATAGAGGTTTCGCTACGCGGACATAATAAATAATAGAGGTTTCGCTACGCGGACATAATAAATAATAGAGGTTTCGCTACGCGGACATAATAAATAATAGAGGTTTCGCTACGCGGACATAATAAATAATAGAGGTTTCGCTACGCGGACATAATAAATAATAGAGGTTTCGCTACGCGGACATAATAAATACTAGAGGTTTCGCTACGCGGACATAATAAATACTAGAGGTTTCGCTACGCGGACATAATAAATAATAGAGGTTTCGCTACGCGGACATAATAAATACTAGAGGTTTCGCTACGCGGACATAATAAATAATAGAGGTTTCGCTACGCGGACATAATAAATAATAGAGGTTTCGCTACGCGGACATAAAATTGAGGGTCTTTAGCTGGTCCACGAAGCTAAGGAAAATCAATTACCTTCGCTAAGAAAGATTTTCCTTAAAGCTGATATGGTGTATTCATAGTGGGCCCTTCTCCAAAATTATCCAGCCAAAACTAACCTTTAAAAATGCCCTGAAAATTTTCATTTATATAATACTAACCAAAACGCATCGTTTTGGATAGGTCTCATATCTGAAAGGGCAGCGCGGCCAAGCCTCTGTCACCCCTTCAATCTGTCAATATGTTGTATCTTTATATTTAGAGAAGTTGGAATCGCGACTTGAAGATAGATTCTTAGAAATGGTTCAAGAAATTGACGCATTAACCAATAGATCAAATATGTTAGAGCGTAGGATTATTGACACTAATTAGGCGCGACTTAAAGAAGGAATTGTGCATTGAAAGTGAAGCCAATGTCGTGGATATCGAGAAGAAGCTAGTGATTTAGAAACAAATGTAAGTGATATTAAAGCGTTTGCTAATAACGAATCAAAAAAACCTTAATTTGGAAACAGATGAAGGTCATTGGTGCCGTGTCTCGTACGCCTCAAGGTGAAGTCTGGGATAAAACAACCCAAAGTCACGGCATTGTCTAAACAAATCAAACTAGAGGATGCATACGGACGAACTCAACAGGTTAAAGTAAGGGAACACCTATTCTGAGTGCCAGAAGCTAATGTATGGGCTCCACAGGGTTCCGTGCTTGGTCCATTATTGTTCTCAATATACACTCGCGCTCGTTATCTAAGGTTTTCAAAATAAAGCGATTTTTATCTAGCCGTGAATTGGAAATATTAATACATGCATTTATATAACAAGTAAATTGGACAACAACAACTCACTCTACTAAGGTTGCCTGATAAATACATAAAGAAATTACAATATGTGCAGTACTGAGCGTGAGAAGCGCGAATGTTAGAAGGTATCAGAAAGCGCGAGCACATAGTTCCAGTACTGAAACGCCTCCACTGGCTCCCAATTAATAGGCGTTTTGAAAATAAATTGGCTATGTTATCATACAAGTGCTGGAACGGTACCGCGCCGGGCTATCTCTGCGAACTGTTCAAGCGATATACACCCGGGGGGGGGGGGGGGGGGGGGGACTTACGTTCGGGCGGTGAGGGATTATTGGTTGTATTGTACCCCGATACAACCTTGAGAGCTATGGAAGACGCGCGTTCTCTGTCGCGGCACCTCGCACATGGAATTCCCTACCCAACGATATACGCCAATTGTCAATACGCAAAAATTGGTATTTTTAAAGAAAAACTGAAAATACACTATTATGTACTTATGTTTTTAGTTTTTTTTAGCCAGTTTTGTAGAAAATACCTACCGGTGTACAAGGCTGAGAAAACTCTCCCTTGAAATGACTCCCCAGTCATCTCAGCCCAGTTATCTCAGCCTAGGCTGAGATAACTCCCCTTAGGCTGAGATGAGACTCCCCTAATTGAGTTATAATTCATATCGAAATCCGAACCTGTGGTATTTTCGTATATTGCAAATATATAACTGCAACCTATGTTATTGAGTTATCGTTTATTGTTTTAGCTAGAAAATCCCGCCACTGTAACCTGCTCCTTTCCGTTAATTAAGAAATATAGGGGGACAACTGGGGAGTGTTCTCAGCCTAGGCTGAGAAGACTGGAGAGTCATATTTGGTGGGGAGTTTTCTCAGTCTGTTTGCCACACCGGCACTAATTACATTTCATGCATGCAGTACCTACACATACACAGCGCAGCGCCTTGAAATAATGTTAGAAGGGCGCTTTATAAATATTATTATTATTATCTGGGAAAAATCTGGTTTTCATGGTAACGGACTTAGAATAAAGTCTATATATTTTAATGTTGTAATGTAAATGGTTTTGTTCAGAAGTGGAAAAAATGAGACAGCGCGTCACCGGGGGTTGAACCAGCGCTATACGTACGTTTCGGCCTAACAGGCCTCATCAGTAGCGCTAACCAGCTCAGCCACTAGCCCCTGACACTCACACTCCCACCTAATCCACTTCTATTGAACGGTCATAGTCTTAAGTTGCATAATATATATAAATATATATATTTTAAGTCAATATTTATGACTCGATTCGTAGCAAAACTACAATAGATTTAAATACTTAGGGATTTCCAACTCAATTATAAAGTGCAATGGCTGAGCTGATTGAGGTTAAATAGAAAATCCAGTTGGCAACCAAACAACAAGTTGATGCACAAGGTTAATATGTTATGACTTGGGACCAACCCGTACCCCCACTATATTACTTATTGAGCATCCGAATTACATAGTTCTATTTTTCAGTTTCCATGACAACCACTGCAAACCAATGCACTTTGATAAAAATCGGTAATTTGGACATAAACTACGAAATAATGTTTTCTGGAACTCGGTATTGTGTCATCTGAAGCACACACAATCTGGACAGGATCTTATTTTAAATGTTAAACAGACAGTTCCAGAAACCTCTAGTTCCCATGGCAATGTGAGTTGAATAAAGGCAAATAGGCCTACCTACCTCTTAACTAGGCTAAGCAGAGAGAGCAACAAACTAAAGAGTCAAAGTTTGTTTAATTTTCCTTAGCTTCGTGGTTGCATTTCCTTTAGGAAAAAATTTCCATATATAAATTTGTTTTGTTTTGCACCTAGAGCAGAATTTAATGGTGACTTAAAATCTGAATACGAGAGATCTCCTTTAGTTCTCGAGTTATCGTGGAATATCTGTCTGCCAATCTGTCTGTCACAATGTAAGAAAGACAGACAGACAACCGACAGATGGACAGACTACATTCCACCAAATATTAAAACTGAAATCGGAAATCAGCTACCCCGAAAACCACTATAAATATAATTTTAGCTCGTTGATGTGCTTCCTTCCTGTCGGACACTATTAACCAAACAGACCACATATGTAGTTTTGCGCGGGAAGGTTTGAAATTTGAAGGCGATTATCTCAGAATGACATTTTTTCGCACGAAAAATACTACTCCTCCGCCATTTCTTAACCGTTTTTTGAAATTTTTGCTTTATATGAAAAGTAATTTCATAAGCTTCAAACAATTTCACGCACTTTTCTTTATTTAATAATATTTCCCCATTTTTTTGAATGAAAAATTACAAAAAAACATGGGTTTGTTCAGTTTTTAAAAAAATTTGATATTTTTTTTACAAAATTGTCAATTATCAGAAATAGAGAACGAAAATACAAAAAGTGCGTGAAAAATATGATGAAAATTAACTGGTACTGGTACCGAAACTGTGAACTGAAAAAAATGTGGAATCGAATAACGGAGCACTACGCAGTAGTCATTTTAGTGAAATTGTTAAAATCTCACGCAGGCCGCCAGGGGGCGCCGTTTTTTTATGTTCTTTTGATGATTCTCCTTTCGATGGTGTAGGGATACCACAGACTCGCCTCACTACGTGGCTCGCCCCATAACCACAGACATTACTTTCAGTATACAGTGCAGTACTGTAGCACTTGGCCTACATGTACGTACTGACGTACATCTCATTCTGTGTTATCCACGGTATCACGCACCTGTCTGCATGACACCATATTTCTCACTGATTTCAAGATTCATTATATGTAGCAGCGGTCGGTCAGATAGATTTCCGCTCATCTTGTCCGGTCCCCTCATATCACATATCCATCTATACAGATGGTATATAGTTATCTATGCATTGCATTTTACAACGACATTGGAGACATGTACAAAATTATGAAAAAGCCGCAGCGGTAGGGGGGGGGGGGGGGGGGGGGGTCTACCTACACCCCCCCCCCCCCCCTTAAAGACAGTAAACGTGTTCGACCTGCCGGTCTGCATCTGACTTTGTACTGGTAACTATCTACTAGTTTACTATCTTTAATTAATAACCAGCTAAAAACCTTCAATTGTTTATTATTATCATTCGTACAGTACGTTACCGCTGGTGAATGCCTACCACTTTATCAGTTCGTTTAACACATTATACTAAAGCACTAATACAAATTATACAAAATAAAATAAACTAACTTGTATAGATAGTGACTCAGCATCGTCAGTGCAGTGACTACTCTAGGGGGTCTGTCGGTATTGAGACTGTGGAGATTGAGTTGACCCGCAATCATGTTCCCTACCATAACCATATCCGCAGCTGTCCCAGCCCCGGCACAACTACAGGATGAAAAGGAAACATATTACAATACCGGTATTGGACTGGGTTCTGTTACGTATGAGACGGTCCTCTTGTCTTAAATGTAGTTCTATAACGCAAATAAAGTTAAATATGAAATATAGTTAACTTAGCACTTAGCAGAAATAGCACGTCGTTTCGTTTCATACATTTTTCGAAGATCATAGGTTTTCGTTTCGTTTTAAATATAACCGCCCCGATACCAGCACCATGATATACGATAATGTAGAACAATATAATAATAAAATAATACATTATATTTCTACCAAAATACGGTGTTGACTCTCCCCCCAACTTTTGGCGGTATGTCTCCTTTTGAGTTTTATACACTATACTGGTACCTTTTATAATTTTAAAATAATAATAATACATTTATATCGTATTGATTAATTACTTTTTAATTTAACGAAATGAAACGGAAAATTTAACGAACGAAACACTCATTATTTCGTTTCGTTATGCCATCCCTGCCTGCGTGATATGAAATTTACTGTTTACTTCGATACATAATTTCTGTGTCGAAATGGCAGTGTGGCGAAGTGACCGGCACCCACATTGACCCACTGTACAAATAAAGAGAGAGAATGTAGTTGCAAACAGATTATATGGAAAAATAAGAACATTTAATACAACTTAAATAAATCTTTTTTTTTATTTATACCGGTGTAGCACTGTAGCAGAGAATTTCAACCCCCAAAAATTCACCCCCCGGTTAAAATTCACTAGGGAATTTTAACCCTTAAATTTTAATTTTAGATATAAATTAAATTCGATATAAGCCTCAGTTAGGTGACCACAGATACCTCTTAAACACAGACAAACACACGATGGAGATTTGTATGTAGTAAGGTACTGTAGAAGACACCGGGAGTGAGAATACAGTGGGGATACGTAAGGGGAAGGCATGGGCAGCATTGACTAGTCTGTTCAGGAATTGGAAGACCCATATAAAAAAACGGAACCTTAAGGTTCGATTATTTATGGCAGTAGTAGTACCAGTACTCTTATATGGGAGTCCATGCTGGGCTCTAACTGCAGAGGATACCAAATCTCTGGATAGCACTTATACAAGAATGCTGCGCCGGGTTCATTGTGTCAATTACAATGAACACATCTCCAATCATACTATACAGCATTGGATGTGTTCCATTAGTCTTCCCTATCTTGACACTTGAACGGAACCGCCTGCGCTTTGCAGGACATTGCTTTCGCCGTGAGGACCAGCCAGTGCATAATCTTGTACTTTGGCAGCCTCATGAGGCGAATAAGCATGGTGGACAACCCATGACTTTCGTGAGACGCATCTTAAAGGACACTGGCCTTGAAGATGCGGATGATCTAGCAAATGTCATGGGTGATAGGGAGTTGTGTCATTTTGTCGACAAGCCGGCACAGCATTCTTAATAAATATGTAATATATACCGGCATATAATACAGCTGCAATTCAGCATGCCGATCGTAGTATTAGTAGGCTAGTAGTAGTAAGTGGGGATGGATTTGCACAGAGTGAAAATTCATAAATGCAGGGGTGAGTTTTCACAGGAGGGAGTTAAAAATACACTACAGCACTACAGGTATGGAAATTACACCCCGGGTGTGAGAATACACTAGATCATTTTAACCAGGGAGCGATTTTGCATGGGGAATGCAAATTATATGTTACACAGGTACATCTAGTGGAAAAATTAAGAATATCGCCAGGGCAAGTTGTACCGGTACAAAGTATGTAACAAAGAGTATATATATATATAGTAGTACTACTGGGGTAAATTAAACTTACTACATATTCGGAGCCAGATAATGTAACTTCTCGCAATCTTTAGATAAGACTGTGGATCCACCGGTAGCTCTGGTGTCAGCTCCCAGGACAACCCCATCCTTAAACATCAGACCCACTATTGTCGTCCCCGTCTTATTATAAGGTTTCGCTTTCAGTCCCTTCTCCGCTAATCGTGTATTCCTATAACAGTATAATATTTAAACAATAAGAATAACGATGCGGTATATAACAGTATTAACTATATATTCGATGTAAATAAAGTACCGGTACCACTGTATTTCACGCCGACTTGAGTGGGAATATTTCCACGCACGAGTGTAAACAAGTGCGTGAAATACGAAACGAGAGCCTAAAAGTGAAATACAGGTACTTTGAAAGGTATACACAGGTACTTGGCCTTGATTTTTTGAGGGTTAATAAATACCGGTAACTAATTTAAAATTTAATGAAATCTAATAAATTAAATTATTAACTAATTTAAAATTTAATGAAATCTAATAAATTAAATTATTTATTAATTATAATTTAATAGACATACTAGGCCTATTCAACATCATTACAGTATGAGCAAGCCAAGCATTAACTTGTTCCAGAAGGCACCTGTTAATGTGTGTTACAAAATTCACAAAACCTAAAAGTTGCACTTTTTCATAAACCGAAACTTTGCCATGTCACATGTCACTGTAAAATAAATACGGTAATGACTAATGGAATCAGTTGAAGATCATGTACCTAATAATTTGCATCTAGGTGCTAGGAGCTAGGACTACACACGGAGCAGACTGGACTAGGATTACCATGTGCAGCAAACAATAAATAATAATGGCTAATGGCAACTAACCTGAGACAATTTTCAAAAGAAAACCCTTCGTACATATTGTCCACGTCCATACTCCAGATAAATTTATGTCCTGTCGTTTAGCGCTTACACACAATAATACCGGTCTGCCGGTATGTAGATTGTATTGTATAGGCCTAATAAGTATATTGCATGATATAATACTATAATAACAGGCCTATGCAATGCAATATTGTAATAGGCATATTGCTGTACCGATATTGTAAAACTGTAGAATGGTAATGGAACCGGTAGACAAATATGAATATGTATGCAGTCTCAGTACACATATGAACAGATGAATACGAATATGTAGACAGACAGCCAGAGTACAGCAGTACACGGCATCACGAGTAACGACCACACCCACCCACCCAGACGCAGACACCTCAAGGTGGTCTGACAATTAGTTTTTTGATAAAAATACATTTTTTCAAACGATATCCGGGCAGAAGACTATATTTCAAAATTTAAAGCAAAAACTAACAGTCAGACCCATTATCTGACCTACTATTGAATTATTTCGAGTAAGTATCTGATCACGTGCTGCTCGAATTCTCGCTCGCTCGATATAAATCGATTTTATCCAACTATTATTATAATATAACAGTATAACACTACATTAATTCGAAATATAAATCAAAACAGCCAGACAAACAAAATATAATTCGTTTTTGATGTTAAGTAATAGTAGGCCAAATAATAATTAAAATTAATTAAAAATGCCGCAATACGGCAAGTTTTGGTAAATGGATACATACATTTTTCAAACGATGTAATAATGACAAAAATACTTCGTAATATAAAACAACAACAGTTTCAGAACCAACAGACTTGAGTGTTCCGACTCCGAGTTTAACTGGTACTTCAACCAGTCCACCACATTCTTCATCGACAAGCCATTGCGTCTCGGTGACCAGTACCCCTAAAAGAGTTACCGGCAAACGATGGAGGGGTAATGTGCCAGGAAATCGTGGTCCATATAAGAAATTAGAAATGTTACGCACTCCCCAACGATCATCTGCACTCAAGAAGAAGGCGACGCAATTAGTAAAAGACGCCCGTGTCCTACAATACCAATGTAGGGCACGAGTTGGTTATCGAAATGCTCCACAGATCATCATCGATAACCTTTTGGGGCAGCTCTGCCAATTTATGTATAACATTTGTTATTTTAGCATAGCTTCCACTGGGACGGCCATAATTTAAGAGCTTCATATTGACCTTACTGTTTGTCAGACAATACGAAGTTAATGATAGGCAGACATCAGGCTGTCAGGTAACGAAAGGTAAGTGTTGTTTCGTGCATAGCATAAACTGTTTGGTTTAATAAATTATTGGATGACGCAGTTTTGGTTGGTGATGGTTTGGATGTCTGATAGCAGATTTCACGAAATTAATTAGGTCACCACAGTTTTCATTTAGTTGTTCAATTGCAGGGTCTTCTCTCATGCTTTTACTAAAAAAGTAGCAAGACGTATCACTGCTTCTTTCTATTAATTCAAGGGCGATCGCACCCAACCTTTTTTCGATATTACCACCAAGAGCACCAGCTAAAGCGACACAATGTTCTTTTGATAAATTATCAGTCAATAGTTCTTTAAGAACAGTGTCAACAGAAAAATTGAGTGCATTCGTGTTCCAGTCATCAGTTTGGCAAGATACTGAGTGGTGAGCAACAGGGGTTTGGGTTTGAGTAGCTACATCAGTTACATGGTGGGGTTAGGAACGAGTTTCCTATTAACAAATAATTTAAGGTAAGACATCTTTATTTGTTTTGAAGCTTTTAAAGGGACCAATTTATATTGTACGTTATGCCACTTTTCCATATTGTAATTATGAATAATACAACAACAACTTGGTATCCATACACCTTTACTTCTTCCTACGGTTAAATGCGCCGCCATTTGCCATTGCTTGTTAATATCAGAATATACCTTGATTAGGAATTCAGACAGTTTGGCCTGTACCTATATTGTAGCCTAATGAATATCAAATTACCTAGCAGATACACTACAGTACTTATTCAGTCAACGTCTATTGCTGTATTGTGTTATTGTGTACCACAGTACAGATAGGCCTACCTAAAAGCTAAAACATGGAATTTGTTAACACTAAAGGCCAAAAACACTTATTATCACTTGCCAAATATGTCTGTCTGTCCTAATGTATGTAATTTTCCTTAAAATCTCACAATTAAGTAATTTTGATAACTAACATTTTCAAAGATTTATGAAAATATTCAAATTTAAAAAAGAGTTTAAATTTAAATGGAAATATTTAAATTTGGACTTTATTTAATTTTATGTCATGTACCGGTACCCGACTGCTGTACTACACTACCCACACATTCAGATATTCTCATCTCGTCAGCCAACCGCGCGCATCGTCAGCCGTCAGACTCAGACTGCAGACCGTCTGACCGTTACCAGGTTAGCAGGCAGGCAGGTTACAGGGTTACGGTTACCGAACCTTCCGCTTCCACCACACAGGACTCCAGGACTGTAGACTGTACCACCAACCTGCCAAACCACGTTCTGAATCTGAAGTACAGAACAGCAGAAGTACCGGTACCTGGCAGCCTGGGTATGGAGGTATTGGAGGTATGGCTGTACGCTGTATGCTGGTCTGGTATTGCAGTATTGGTATGCCTTTATGCTGCTGTCAGGCTGTAGTGCTGTCAGGCTGTGCTGGTACAGTGGTATGGGTAGGCCTCAAGGCCATCTAAATAGATCTGCTGATCTGTAGGTCAGTAGGTAGATGTAGAATACTGGAATAGAATAGTTGTTTAGATCTGCAGATGGCGGGATGGCCTTGGTAGGCCTATGTCAGTATGTACTGCTGTACTGCATACTGATTGCGGATTGTAAAACTCAGAAATGAAATGAACCAGGAAATCAGCTGAGTCACAAAACGGTTTCCCAGCAACTATTTCAAACAATATATTTGAAAGAAAGCAGTAATCACGAATTTTGGTATGGCCTACCAGAACGGTACCTAAACTGTTAGGGTTTGCTTTTACAGTTTTATCCTGGCGCATTTTAGGACCTCGGTGCAGGTTATATTTTCGAACAAAAGCAATAAACGAGAATAAAAAGAGGTGTTAAGTCTCGAAATAAAGTAATTAAAATTAAATAATTGACCTAACGCGCCAGAACCAATCGCTACATTACCGCATCTCTACCCGCTCACCATTTAGCCATGTACATAGTTACAGTACAGCAGTAATTATAATAATATCGGTGGACTCATTTGAGAAGGAGCTGAAAACTTATCTGTTTACTCGTGACTATGTCGATTGCATAGGATAACTTTGGTTTTAATATTATTTTAAAAATAGTAATTTTATTGTGACTATAAGTTTTTATTTTCGTAGTTTTTAAGCGCCTCTGATCAGAATGTTAAGCGGCGCTATGTTGTACAAATCATTTTATTTATTATTATTATTATTATTACAGCACGTATTGATGAAATATACTAATTATATATACTGATTGACAAAATATACTAAATTTAGATATGGCAGAATTGTGTCAATGTATCTATGCGGATGTTGTAGTGTTCATTATATTTATTTAAACCAAACTGTTCAGTACATCTCGAATATTTTACAAAGCTGTATTAAATCTAAACAAACATCATCTTGAAAATATGGCTACATCTTTACAAGAAATTAAAAAGGATTACGAAGGTTCATGTAAATTGTTGAGGATCGCAGAAAGTAAATATATAAATGCAGCGCTAAATAAACTCATGGAGAAGTCGGATATTGACTTGGATCGTTTAGACCTGAGTTTCCGAGGAAACGATAAACTACTTTGTGACAAGCGACTAGAGGATTCTGATGTTAATGCCCTTGTAGATTGCCTCAAAGATAAGTCGAATCTATATCGACTGGATTTAAAGTATAACAGTATTAGTAACGACGGAGCATTGTTAGTTCTTAATATTATATAAACTTTATGTTCTAATATGCTGCGCGTTTATGTATAAAATTTAGATGTGGCAGAATTGTGTCAATGTATCTATGCGGATGTTGTAGTGTTCATTACATTTAGTTAAGCCAAACTGTTCAGTATATTTCGATAATTAATTTATGGATATTTTACAAAGCTGTATTAATTCAATATAAACAAATATCATCATGATTTATCATGAAAATACAGTATGGCTACATCTTTGCAAGAAATTAAAAAGTATTTGAAGATTTATTTTATTATGATATTTAACCCCCAAATTGAAACTCACATTTTTGTGTTTCTGGACCCTACAATTGGGTGAAAATTATTTTTTGTGCTACTAAACATCATTTTTAACATATACGAATGTATTATTATTACATTGATAGCTAGTTGAACCGTTTATTAAATTCTCATTTAATTATTTCACTAGGAGACTACTACATTATTATACAGTTAGTCGACTGCATTTTACTACTGTTGTTTGACTTAGGCCAAAACTATACATCAGTAGTCACAGGTGCGTCTACAGAAGTTCCCAATTTGCGGAACAGTAGTGTAGCGGTACATGGTACCGGTAGCTTCGTAGTCTAGCAGTAATCTGACTGTGCCGTAAAGGAGGCGACTAACGGCCGCAATGTATCATTATAATTAACAATAAAACTTAACAACTGGGATTTATCAGGTCCATCTATTATGATCGATCTACCAACATTAAATAGCAATTCACTCAATAATTATTTTAAAAAAAGCACGTGAACACAATCCTCAGGACCTTAGCCTACGGATTCAATCATGCCCAAACAACTTAAACAAGGGAAGAAAGGTACGACATCGTCTGGCGTATTTAACAAATCCATCTCGGAACAAATGGAGCGTCTTGGTGGTCTACAGGACAACATCGATGGATTGGACGATAGAATCGCTGAAATAGTATCGAAAGCATTAGACGACCGGTCAGAATTAGAGATCTCCAGTCATACTGTGACAGGCAGTGGATCCAGTTCGGAACAGCAACTTCGTGCTAAACAACGATCGTCCTTAATCGATACAATCAAGTCTCTTGTTAATTTCGAGGTAGAGAAAATACGCGATTCAATCGAAGAAATTAAAAGTAATCTCACTGATTTGGCCAATAATTTATCCCTACGTCATGATAATGCCGAGCAATATTCTCGTCGGAATTGTGTCCTGATCCACGGATTGGAGCAACTTCCAGGTGAGAAATCCGAAGACGATACCTGTAATGTTGTGCTTCAATTCTTCAAGGAATCTCTAAATCTCAATATCGATGAAAGGGATCTGGATAGATGTCATCGCCTTCCTAGCAAAGCCCCCATAGATACCATCGATAATCGTAAATATAATCCACCGATTATCGTCAAGTTAGTCCGATATAGAACACGGGCGAGAATTTTCAGAGAGGTCCACCGCCTTCGCGCTTCGCCAAGCTTTATAACTGAGTGCTTAACGCCCCGTAGACGGGATTTACTAAAACGTATTCGTGTAAATGGGATTGGTTGGTCGAGAGATGGTCGCATCTTTGCTATAGATAAAAAGGGTAACAAAATCGAAATTGAACGCGACGACGACGTTAAACACGTTAAGCATTTCACTCTGGAGGAGAAGGTCGAGCGGAACCGGAAACGCTACAATCGCACTGGACCGACAGCGGCAGGCGCAGCACTGACCACCCACCCACCTCCCTCTAGAGACAAGAACCACAATAAAAGTGCTGCTAACGGAACCGAGTTGACACACCGAATAGAATCAACCAGCAGCGATCCAGTTGGGGAAGGTGATACAGTATTTCATCGTTTCTGAGGTAACATAGATTAAATGACATTGGAATGTAATATTATTGTGTTTACACCATACAAGGTTGCAATGAGTGTAGGAAAATTTAGTTTTCTTTACAAAAAACTACAATTGGCCATTTCGCCAAAATATACGACACAGTCTAGCCATAATAATGTTTAGGAAAGGACTTACTGACTGCTTGAACTGTTTACTCCCTATAGCTTTTACACTAACTATCTTATCCTACATATATACTAGGCTTTGTAGCGTTTACTTGTAGCGTATTAGTTAGTTAGTTTGTTTTTTTAGCTTTAATCTACTGCATTGTTTTCTCCTAATTTGTCTTAATTTTATTGAATCTTAAATTTTATATGATTCAAAATAGCACTTGCCACTATTGCACTAAATTAATAAAAAGCTCCAATATCTCTAAATTGAAATGTGCTGCTTGTAAGCAATTTGTTCACTACCGTTGTATCCCATCTCTTAAATTTTCAGAATTTAAACAACTCTTATCTCAGTCCATTTGGTTTTGCCCACATTGTATTTTTAATGCACTGCCTTTCACAAATATTATAGACGAAGATGAGTTTCTTTTAACAATATACGACTATCGATTGCCTTCGATAATCGATATTGACCTTTTAACCTCTAATACAGTTTGACTGACAGATTTGAATGCAGGTGACACCAATTTTGAATTTGACAGAGACAATAATCCAGATAGCAATATACTAAATAACATTTACACTAAAATTCAATGTCGTTACTATAACAATTTGGTGTCAACAGATTTTAACTTAAAAAATCAGCAAGAAAATGGATTGTCTCTTTTTCATACGAATATAAGGAGTGTTCCGAAGAATTTTCATAATCTATACGATTTATTACAAATAATAGAGAAACCCTTTTCCGCAATTGCTCTAACTGAAACTTGGTTGAAAAAGGACAACCTTAATGACTATCAGCTGGATGGATACAAAATTTACCATAGCAAACCTCGTGCCAATCAACGTGGCGGGGGATGTAGTCTCTATTTAAGCAATAACTTGAATTGCAAACCCCGCCATGATCTCGAGAAAGATGAGCCTGATTTGGAGTCAGTTTTTGCCGAGTGGGATCGAGAAAATGCAAAAAAATATTATCATAGGATGTATATATCGTCCACCTGCAAAAGATGTAATTGGCTTTCTAAGGAAATTAAAACACATTTTAGAACAGATTAATACAGAAAATAAAATTTGTTACCTTCTTGGCGACTTTAACATAGATATGTTAGGAGTTAATATCCATAAACAACCAACTGATTTTTTTGAACTACTATCAGAACAGTTTTTTTATCCTGTTATTACCAAACCAACTCGTATAACAGAAACTACTGCAACCTGTATTGATAATATCATAACAAACGATATTACAAACATTCGTAAATCTGGAATAATTGTAGCCAGTTTATCTGACCATCTACCCATATTTGTCAATTCTGAAATAACAATTCCCAGTAAACATAGTAAACCATCTTACATCTTAGTTACGGATAGATCAGAAACAAACAGTAAAAAATTTGTGGAGATCCTTAAACAAACTTTTAACAATGGAGGCTGGGAAGAAGTTACGCAAGAAAGTGACCCCAATATTGCTTACAATACGTTTATTGAAATATATCAGAAGCTATATAACAAATGTTTTCCCACTAAAAAAATAAAGATAATAAATAGCGATAAACCTTGGCTATCTGAAAGTATTTATAAATGTATCAAACGTAAGCATGCACTATATTCAAAATACATTAATAGCAGATCTCTAAGCAAAAAAATCGAATATACGGCTTATAAAAACCAACTTACTAAAATAATTAGGAATGCAAAAAAAGCTTATTTTGAGAAATTATTTAATATTCATAGAAATAATACGATGAAAACCTGGAAAATAATAAAAACACTTATAAACCCCCGAGCCTCATGCTCGCCTCAAAACTATCCTGATACATTTACAGTAAACAATTCGTCAATTAGGAATAACACAGCGATTGCAAATGGATTCAATAACTTTTATCGTAATGTAGGTCCAAACTTAGCGAAAAATATTCCTAATACTAATGGTTCCATATATGATACCCTAGGTAACCAAACCGCATCCTCACTATACTTTTCACCACTAAGTACTAAAGATGTATATGATATTGCCTCATCAATAACCAATTCAAAAGCCTTGACTTCGGACGGTGTTGATTCTCAAATCGCTAGGCTAAACTTTCTCTACATAGCCCATCCATTGACACACATCCTTAATCAATCATTATCTCTGGGAATATTCCCAGATCTAATGAAAGTGGCAAGAATTGTACCTATTTTCAAACATAGTAACGCCGATCAATTTGGTAATTACCGTCCTATAAGTATACTCCCATTTTTTTCGAAAATTCTAGAAAAGGCTGTTTCTCGACAATTCGTAAACTTTATGATAAAAAACTCTATTATTTATGAAAATCAGTTCGGATTTCAATCGGAAAAATCAACTATAACAGCTCTCACTCTCCTGCAATCTAATTTGTCAGATGCTATTGAAAATAAACATCTTACACTTGGTGTTTTCTTGGATTTTAGCAAAGCCTTTGATACCGTTAATCATTCAATCCTATTAAAAAAACTTGAGCATTACGGTGTACGCGGAACCCCATTAGCATGGTTTTCCAGTTATCTCCACAATCGAACCCAATACGTTGATTTAAATGGAACAATTTCAGATACACTTGATGTGATATGTGGAGTTCCGCAGGGGTCTGTCCTTGGCCCAATTTTATTTTTAATTTACATAAATGACATCTCAAATTCTTCAAAAATCGTAAATTTCATACTCTTTGCTGATGATACAAACTTATTTATTTCAGGCGAAAACGTACATGATCTGATATCAACAATGAACAAAGAAATACATAAAATATATCAATGGATTTGCTTAAATAAACTATCTTTAAATCTCGATAAAACAAAATATATGGTGTTCTCAATGAAGCCATATAATCCAAAAAACACAGGGGTCAAAATCGATGGGCGAACAATAAACTATACTGAAAATATTAAATTTCTTGGTATTCACCTCCAATCAAATTTCTCATGGCATTTACATATACAAAATATTCGCATAAAAGTATCAAAAAACGTAGGTGTAATAAATAAGATCAAGCATTTCGTTCCAATACAGATTAGGAAGCTCCTATATAATACATTGGTAGAACCTTATATATCGTATGCTTTAACTGTTTGGGGTAATTGTAATATTAATGACAGCACTCTTAATCCTCTAGTCCGGCTACAAAAGAAAGCTGTCCGCATCGTTGAATTAAAACCATACCGACACCCAACACAATCAATTTTTTCAAATCATAAATTTCTTAAAATTAATGCAATGTACAAATTCCTCAGTTTGAAAACGATATACAACTACCGCATGAACTACTGTTTTGTACCCAAAAATTTTAAGACAAAAATGGTAACTAATATCAGTATTCACGGACGGAAAACTAGACAGCAATTCCATTATAGATTACCATCACCACGTACTAATTTTGCTCGCTCACACTTACTATACAGGGGTCTTAATTTATGGAATGAACTTCCTGACAGTTTGCAACGGTTCAAAGGCTCTGCCCAAATGTTCAAGAAGGCACTAAAGCAACACTTAATTGAAACTCAATAAATCTGGCAGTTATTTCTGTTCACAGGTACATTTATTTTCTTTCACACAAATATTAAATAGTAAATTATAAATTAATTTCTCTCGATAGACGAAAAATAAGTTCTTCTTGTACGTTTATCGCGAGATAATGCAGTAGATTGTAGTTTTTAGCGTAGGTAATCATAATTATATTGTGCATTTTAATATTGTTTATCGAATACAGGGCCGGGCCGCTTTCCCGGAACTACTACATATAGGCAAACACTATACATATAGGCCAACACTATACATATAGGCCAACACTATAATATATAGGCAAACACTATACATATAGGCCAACACTATAATATATAGGCAAACACTATACATATAGGCCAACACTATAATATATAGGCAAACACTATACATATAGGCCAACACTATAATATATAGGCAAACACTATACATATAGGCCAACACTATACATATAATATTTGACTTCAGTAACATTCATGCAGCCCAGCCCTATGTCTGTGTTGATATTTAGTTACAAGCGAATTTAGAGGAATGCTGAATTAATTGAATTCGTTATTTATGTGTTAATTATAGTAGATTTGTTTCGAAGTATTAATATAATTGTGGAATGCAATGAGATTAATTAGTAAACTACCAAGTACTGTAGGCCTCGTCATGATATATATTAAGTCATATTACTAGCCATGACATAAATTTTTAAATAATAGATTATACAGTAACAACGATTTTTTTAATAGGTTTGTTGCAGATCTATTACAAAATAACAGTTCGTTATGTTACCTGGACCTACAAATGTGCGACATAACAGAAGAAGGTGCTGAACACATCGCCAAGGCGCTGCACAATAACGAAACGTTGATGGGTCTAAGACTAACTGGGAATAAAATAGGTACGAAAATTATATTGCAGTATTGTCACTGTTTTGGCTTTGCCTACTGTATTATTCATATTTATGATATAAATAATGCATTTTGTGAATTTCATATAATATAAAATTACTTTTATATGTACTTATATTAGTTCATTTTTAGTTTCTGAAAATTTACATGGAAATATGTCAGCAATTATGTGCGAAGTAAATATACCACTCAAATAAACGGGGGTGTTGCCTAAAAAAATAATATGGTTTTGTATTATTAGTCTAATTCTACAAAATACAACTGTAAAAATCTATAATTATATTACCATATAATTACAAGCACATGATTTTATGCAACACCACCTTTAGCATTTCTTTGTGAAGTATAAAGGCTACCCACATAAACCGTCATTTCTTTATGAAGTATAAAGGCTACCCACGTAAACCAGTATTTCTTTGTGAAGTATAAAGGCTACCCACATAAACCAGCATTTCTTTGTGAAGTATAAAGGCTACCCACGTAAACTAGTATTTCTTTGTGAAGTATAAAGGCTACCCACGTAAACCAGTATTTCTTTGTGAAGTATAAAGGCTACCCACATAAACCGTCATTTCTTTATGAAGTATAAAGGCTACCCACGTAAACCAGTATTTCTTTGTGAAGTATAAAGGCTACCCACATAAACCAGCATTTCTTTGTGAAGTATAAAGGCTACCCACGTAAACCAGTATTTCGTTGTGAAGTATAAAGGCTACCCACGTAAACTAGTATTTCTTTGTGAAGTATAAAGGCTACCCACGTAAACCAGCATTTCTTTGTGAAGTATAAAGGCTACCCTCGTAAACCAGTATTTCGTTGTGAAGTATAAAGGCTACCCACGTAAACCAGCATTTCTTTGTGAAGTATAAAGGCTACCCACATAACCCAGCATTTCTTTGTGAAGTATAAAGGCTACCCACGTAAACCAGTATTTCGTTGTGAAGTATAAAGGCTACCCACGTAAACCAGCATTTCTTTGTGAAGTATAAAGGCTACCCACGTAAACCAGCATTTCTTTGTGAAGTATAAAGGCTACCCACGTAAACCAGTATTTCTTTGTGAAGTATAAAGGCTACCCACGTAAACCAGTATTTCGTTGTGAAGTATAAAGGCTACCCACGTAAACCAGCATTTCTTTGTGAAGTATAAAGGCTACCCACATAAACCAGTATTTCTTTGTGAAGTATAAAGGCTACCCACATAAACCAGCATTTATTTGTGAAGTATAAAGGCTACCCACGTAAACCAGCATTTCTTTGTGAAGTATAAAGGCCACCCATGTAAACCAGTATTTCTTTGTGAAGTACAGTATAAAGGCCACCCACGTAAACCGTCATTTCTTTATGAAGTATAAAGGCTACCCACGTAAACCAGCATTTCTTTGTGAAGTATAAAGGCTACCCACGTAAACCAGCATTTCTTTGTGAAGTATTAAGGCCACCCACGTAAACCGTCATTTCTTTGTGAAGTATAAAGGCTACCCACGTAAACCAGTATTTCTTTATCAAGTATAAAGACTACCTATGTAAACCAGCATTTATTTGGGAAGTATAAAGGCTAGCCACGTAAACCAGCATTTCTTTGTGAAGTATAAAGGCCACCCATGTAAACCAGTATTTCTTTGTGAAGTATAAAGGCTACCCACGTAAACCAGCATTTATTTGTGAAGTATAAAGGCTACCCACGTAAACCAGCATTTCTTTGTGAAGTATAAAGGCTACCCACGTAAACCAGTATTTCTTTGTGAAGTATAAAGGCTACCCACATAAACCAGTATTTCTTTGTGAAGTATAAAGGCTACCCACGTAAACCAGCATTTCTTTGTGAAGTATAAAGGCTACCCACGTAAACCAGTATTTCTTTGTGAAGTATAAAGGCTCCCCACGTAAACCAGTATTTCTTTGTGAAGTATAAAGGCTACCCACGTAAACCAGTATTTCTTTGTGAAGTATAAAGGCTACCCACATAAACCAGTATTTCTTTGTGAAGTATAAAGGCTACCCACGTAAACCAGTATTTATTTGTGAAGTATAAACGCTACCCACATAAACCAGTATTTCTTTGTGAAGTATAAAGGCTACCCACGTAAACCAGCATTTCTTTGTGAAGTATAAAGGCTACCCACGTAAACCAGTATTTCTTTGTGAAGTATAAAGGCTACCCACATAAACCAGTATTTCTTTGTGAAGTATAAAGGCTACCCACGTAAACCAGCATTTCTTTGTGAAGTATAAAGGCTACCCACGTAAACCAGTATTTCTTTGTGAAGTATAATGGCTACCCACGTAAACCAGTATTTCTTTGTGAAGTATAAAGGCTACCCACGTAAACCAGTATTTCTTTGTGAAGTATAAAGGCTACCCACATAAACCAGTATTTCTTTGTGAAGTATAAAGGCTACCCACGTAAACCAGTATTTCTTTGTGAAATATAAAGGCTACCCACTTAAACCAGTATTTCTTTGTGAAGTATAACAGCTACCCACGTAAACCAGTATTTCTTTGTGAAGTATAAAGGCTACCCACATAAACCAGTATTTCTTTGTGAAGTATAAAGGCTACCCACGTAAACCAGTATTTCTTTGTGAAGTATAAAGGCTACCCACGTAAACCAGCATTTCTTTGTGAAGTATAAAGGCTACCCACATAAACAAGTATTTCTTTGTGAAGTATAAAGGCTACCCACGTAAACCAGCATTTCTGCACGAAGTGAAAAGGCTAGCTTTTCTGGGAATGGTGCTCAAAATGATAAGCAATATTTATTTTATATAATATATATATTTAATATATATTTATATTTTTAAAGCACTTTATAATTTATAGTGGATATCTGTTCTACAAGGTTGGGTTGGCCCTTTTATGGTACAGTAGATGTTCGCGCTTTCAGACCTTTAGCAGTTTAACCTGCCAATTTGAATTGTCCTTTTGATTATGAATCGACTTTGCCCGTACCAATTACCTGGTGTACTGAATTTACATCTGCCGAAGCCAGTCCGTGCGCGGCGTATGACCCACGGTGTGGGAGACTGGATTCGGGTTCCGGAGGAAGTATTTCGGTTTAAGCTACTTTGTATTATTCGATTGATCGCTACTATATAATCTCTGACAACTATATTTACTTTCGGGGAAATATTAACAGTTCCTTTAGGACGTGGCGCTTTAAGTATAAAAACAGAGTTATGACTTACACTAATCACAACTAGATGGCCACAGAGTTTCGTAAATAGCGCATTCTTTAGGAGATGCTTTATTAACCTTCACACGACTTCACACTACTTCACACTAATTTACACTAATTCACACTAATTTGCCGACCGTCACTGATTTTGATCATATATAAGGAGGATTGCAACTGACACACGTAGGGATTATGAAATAGCATTTAATTCACACAAAAACCACTATAATTTAAGTCGCAGTTGCTACCGGTAAACTCTTTCTCCGCTTACCTCAGTAATCAAGAAGATTGAGGGGGTTTACAATTATTTATCGGTATTCTCTAAATATAACATCCATTAATATAAACAACAATTAACACAATATAAAATAGCAGTAAAACAGTGCGGTGAACAGTCAGTATGTGTTCATGAAGTTCAGTTTGGTGCAATGCGTCGTATTAAGTAGTTATGTTATGCGTCGTCATACGATGCGTTAATAGATTTACGTCCTTGTAACTCCAGCCATCAGATGTTCTTGGGCTAAAGTCTGAAAAGTCCGTACTTAGTACAGAATTCTGAGAGGAATCTAATTCTCAGAAAAACGATAACTAAATGCGCATGCGCTAGTTTTCTCAGGTAGGTCTCTGCTGGCATAACTGGGAAGATTGCTCTGATTGGCTGAATAAGCTGGGACAAAGAGATCTCCACGTACACAAAGAATCAGCTGACAGATTTCGTCATCTTGGTTCTAATTTCCTTCCGACGCTTAGTTGAACAATTTTAGGGCTGTTTTAGAGTATTCTGCGCATTGCGTAAAATGACATGTTATGTCCGCAAACGCTTTTACAGTAGATTACATTTGTGAATCGTTAACAGGTAACAGGGGTGGAATGCACATTGCCGGCGCTCTGCAGATCAACTCCGGTCTCGTGAATTTGGATCTAAACGAGTGCGATCTGACCATGGAATCGATGATAGCTCTGTCGACTGTTCTCAGATCCAACCACAGCATCCAATCCATTAACTTAGGCCGCCCTTTACTCTATAGCGTACAGGAAGAGACACAGGTTCACCTAGGTTTGTACAACTTTAGTATTTAATTAATTCTTAATTATTAATAAATTTTAATTTATTAATTAATTCAAGTTTTGATTGTGGTTATTTATTACTTGTCTACATTATTGTGTCACTACACTACACAACACATGCCTTGTAGTCATATTTGTTTTGTTTATTTTTAGTTTTGTAACATCCTCTAGTAATGATTCCAATTATTTAACCTCAGGACAAATGTTGTCTATCAACAATACTTTGCGGGAACTCAATTTAATGAAGGTCCACGTATGCGACTTCGGAGCCGAGCGATTGGCTGCGGGCCTTTACGAGAATTCCTCGTTGGTGGAACTGAACCTCAGCTGTAACCGTATCACACGTGACGGAGTTCGCTTTCTCTGCGACATGTTGGAGAAGAACACCACGCTGGAGATATTGGACTTGAGTTACAATCGGATGGAAGATGAAGGCGCTGGACACATGGCGCGAGCCTTACAATGTAACTTCACTCTAAAGTGAGTTTAGTTTCCATATAGAAGCGAGGCTTACAATGTAACTTCACTCTAAAGTGAGTTTAGTTTCCATATAGAAGCGAGCCTTACAATGTAACTTCACTCTAAAGTGAGTTTAGTTTCCATATAGTAGCGAGCCTTACAATGTAACTTTAGTCTAAAAGTGAGTCTCTTTGCCACATAGGAGCGAGCATTACAATATAACTTTACTTTAAAGTGAGTTTCTTTTCCAGATCGGCTCGAACCTTACAATGTAACTTTAATCTAAAGTATAATCACCATTTTCACTCTACCATAAAATAGAGAACTTAACTACATAGCATGAGATTTTAACATAAAATTATATAAATATTCAAATTTATTTTCCATAACTAGTGAGATGTTCGGTTTATTTACTACTCAGGGATGTTAGACCTCCTTAAACCTGTAAGGTGATTTTCATCACTATATTGTGTTGCTCTCTAACTTTACTTTTGTGTGCGTTTATTTTTCGGAAGTGATGCGCCTCGTACTGTAACATTATATTTTTATTTTACTCACAGCTCATTGAATCTAAAATATAACCATCTGCACGGCAAAGGCCTGAGATTAATTGCGGACGCGATGTCAATCAACTCATCCTTGGATATCCTATACCTGTGGGGAAACCACACTGACGAAGAAGAGGTCGCTATTCCCGTTCACGAGTTAATAAGCAACGGGAGATTGTTGGCACGCAACACCGATGTGATGACGTACGTTGTAGACGAGAGGATTTATATGGCGGAGCTGCCAAACGGACCACGGAAGAATTATTACACACAGGTAGCATGCCTCCTATTGGTTGCTTTATTACACACAGGTAGCACGCCTCCTATTGGTTGCATTATTACACACAGGTAGCACGCCTCCTATTGGTTGCATTATTACACACAGGTTGCACGCCTCCCATTGGTTGCATTATTACACACAGGTACCACGCCTCCTATTGGTTGCATTATTACACACAGGTAGCACGCCTCCCATTGGTTGCATTATTACACACAGGTAGCATGCCTCCTATTGGTTGCATTATTACACACAGGTAGCACGCCTTCTATTGGTTGCATTATTACACACAGGTTGCACGCCTCCCATTGGTTGCATTATTACACACAGGTACCACGCCTCCTATTGGTTGCATTATTACACACAGGTAGCACGCCTCCTATTGGTTGCATTATTACACACAGGTAGCACGCCTCCTATTGGTTGCATTATTACACGCAGGTTGCACGCCTCCCATTGGTTGCATTATTACACACAGGTACCACGCCTCCTATTGGTTGCATTATTACACACAGGTAGCACGCCTCCTATTGGTTGCATTATTACACACAGGTTGCACGCCTCCTATTGGTTGCTTCATTAAACACAGGTAGCACGCCTCCTATTGGTTGCTTTATTACAAACAGCTAGCACGCCTCCTATTGGTTGCTTCATTACACACAGGTAGCACGCCTCCTATTGGTTGCTTCATTTCACACAGGTAGCACGCCTCCTATTGGTTGCTTCATTTCACACAGGTAGCACGCCTCCTATTGGTTGCTTCATTACACACAGGTAGCACGCCTCCTATTGGTGCTTTATTACACACAGGTAGCACTAGGATCGGCATGCTGCATTGCAGCTGCATTTTTAAGAATGCTGTGCCGGCTTGTCAACAAAATTGCACCGCCACAACTCCTCCTATTGCACGCCTCCTATTGGTTGCTTCATTACACACAGGTAGCACGCCTCCTATTGGTTGCTTCATTTCACACAGGTAGCACGCCTCCTATTGGTTGCTTCATTTCACACAGGTAGCACGCCTCATATATATTGGTTGCTTTATTACACACATGTAGCACGCCTCATATATATTGGTTGCTTTATTACACACAGGTAGCACGCCTTATAGATATTGGTAGCACATTACACACAGGTAGCACTCCTCCTATTGGTTGCTTCATTTCACACAGGTAGCACGCCTCCTATTGGTTGCTTCATTTCACACAGGTAGCACGCCTCCTATTGGTTGCTTCATTTCACACAGGTAGCACGCCTCCTATTGGTTGCTTCATTACACACAGGTAGCACGCCTCCTATTGGTGCTTTATTACACACAGGTAGCACTAGGATCGGCATGCTGCATTGCAGCTGCATTTTTAAGAATGCTGTGCCGGCTTGTCAACAAAATTGCACCGCCACAACTCCTCCTATTGCACGCCTCCTATTGGTTGCTTCATTACACACAGGTAGCACGCCTCCTATTGGTTGCTTCATTTCACACAGGTAGCACGCCTCCTATTGGTTGCTTCATTTCACACAGGTAGCACGCCTCATATATATTGGTTGCTTTATTACACACATGTAGCACGCCTCATATATATTGGTTGCTTTATTACACACAGGTAGCACGCCTTATAGATATTGGTAGCATATTACACACAGGTAGCACTCCTCCTATTGGTTGCTTTATTACACACAGGTAGCACGCCTCCTATTGGTTGCTTCATTTCACACAGGTAGCACGCCTCCTATTGGTTGCTTTATTACACACAGGTAGCACGCCTCCTATTGGTTGCTTCATTACATACAGGTAGCACGCCTCATAGATATTGGTTGCTTTATTACACACAGGGAGCACGCCTCCTATTGGTTGCTTCATTTCGCACATGTAGCACGCCTCAGATATATTGGTTGCTTTATTATACACAGGTAGCACGCCTCATTGATATTGGTTGCTTTATTACATACAGGTAGCACGCCTCCTATTGGTTGCTTCATTACATACATACAGGTAGCACGCCTCATATATATTGGTTGCTTTATTACACACAGGTAGCACGCCTCCTATTGGTTGCTTTATATTACACACAAGTAGCACGCCTCATAGATATTGGTTGCTTTATTACACACAGGTAGCACGCCTCCTATTGGTTGCTTCATTACAAACAGGTAGCACGCCTCATATATATTGGTTGCTTTATTACACACAGGTAGCACGCCTCCTATTGGTTGCTTCATTACATACATACAGGTAGCACGCCTCATATATATTGGTTGCTTTATTACACACAGGTAGCACGCCTCCTATTGGTTGCTTCATTACATACGAGGTAGCACGCCTCCTATTGGTTGTTTTATTAACACAGGTAGCACGCCTCCTATTGGTTGCTTCATTACACACAGATAGCACGCCTCCAATTGGTTGCTTTATTACACACAGGTAGCACGCCTCATATATATTGGTTGCTTTATTATACACACAGGTAGCACGCCTCCTATTGGTTGCTTAATTACACACAGGTAGCATGCCTCCAATTGGTTGCTTTATTACACACAGGTAGCACGCCTCCTATTGGTTGCTTTATTACACACAGGTACGCCTCATTGATATTGGTTGCTTTATTACACACAGGTAGCACGCCTCCTATTGGTTGCTTTATTACACACAGGTAGCACGCCTCCTATTGGTTGCTTTATTACACACAGGTAGCACGCCTCATAGATATTGGTTGCTTTATTACACACAGGTAGCACGCCTCATTGATATTGGTTGCTTTATTACTCACAGGTAGCACGCCTCATTGATATTGGTTGCTTTATTACACACAGGTAGCACGCCTCCTATTGGTTGCTTCATTTCGCACAGGTAGCACGCCTCATATATATTGGTTGCTTTATTACACACATGTAGCACGCCTTATAGATATTGGTAGCATATTACACACAGGTAGCACGCCTTATAGATATTGGTAGCATATTACACACAGGTAGCCCGCCTCCTATTGGTTGCTTTATTACACACAGGTAGCACGCCTCATAGTTATTGGTAGCATATTACACACAGGTAGCACGCCTCCTATTGGTTGCTTTATTACACACATGTAGCACGCCTTATAGATATTGGTAGCATATTACACACAGGTGGCACGCCTTATAGATATTGGTAGCATATTACACACAGGTAGCCCGCCTCCTATTGGTTGCTTTATTACACACAGGTAGCACGCCTCATAGTTATTGGTAGCATATTACACACAGGTAGCACGCCTCCTATTGGTTGCTTCATTACATACAGGTAGCATGCCTCATAAATATTGGTTGCTTTATTACACACAGGTAACACGCCTCCTATTGGTTGCTTCATTACATACATACAGGTAGCACGCCTCATAGATATTGGTTGCTTTATTACACACAGGTAGCACGCCTCCTATGGGTTGCTTTATTACACACAGGTAGCACGACTCCTATTGGTTGCTTCATTACACACAGGTAGCACGCCTCCTATTGGTTGCTTCATTACACACAGGTAGCACACCTTATAGATATTAGTTGCTTTATTACACACAGGTAGCACGCCTCCTATTGGTTGCTTCATTACATACAGGTAGCATGCCTCATAAATATTGGTTGCTTTATTACACACAGGTAGAACGCCTCCTATTGGTTTCTTTATTACACACAGGTAGAACGCCTCCTATTGGTTGCTTTATTACACACAGGTAGCACGCCTCGTAGATATTGGTTGCTTTATTACACACAGGTAGCACGCCTCCTATTGGTTGCTTTATTACACACAGGTAGAACGCCTCCTATTGGTTGCTTCATTACACACAGGTAGCACGACTCCTATTGGTTGCTTCATTACACACAGGTAGCACGCCTCATATTGGTTGCTTCATTACACACAGGTAGCACACCTTATAGATATTGGTTGCTTTATTACACACATGTAGCACGCCTTATAGATATTGGTAGCATATTACACACAGGTAGCACGCCTTATAGATATTGGTAGCATATTACACACAGGTAGCCCGCCTCCTATTGGTTGCTTTATTACACACAGGTAGCACGCCTCATAGTTATTGGTAGCATATTACACACAGGTAGCACGCCTCCTATTGGTTGCTTTATTACACACATGTAGCACGCCTTATAGATATTGGTAGCATATTACACACAGGTGGCACGCCTTATAGATATTGGTAGCATATTACACACAGGTAGCCCGCCTCCTATTGGTTGCTTTATTACACACAGGTAGCACGCCTCATAGTTATTGGTAGCATATTACACACAGGTAGCACGCCTCCTATTGGTTGCTTCATTACATACAGGTAGCATGCCTCATAAATATTGGTTGCTTTATTACACACAGGTAACACGCCTCCTATTGGTTGCTTCATTACATACATACAGGTAGCACGCCTCATAGATATTGGTTGCTTTATTACACACAGGTAGCACGCCTCCTATGGGTTGCTTTATTACACACAGGTAGCACGACTCCTGTTGGTTGCTTCATTACACACAGGTAGCACGCCTCCTATTGGTTGCTTCATTACACACAGGTAGCACACCTTATAGATATTAGTTGCTTTATTACACACAGGTAGCACGCCTCCTATTGGTTGCTTTATATTACACACAAGTAGCACGCCTCATAGATATTGGTTGCTTTATTACACACAGGTAGCACGCCTCCTATTGGTTGCTTCATTACAAACAGGTAGCACGCC
Organism: Nemertoderma westbladi; assembly: GCA_032718475.1. NCBI lineage: Eukaryota > Metazoa > Xenacoelomorpha > Nemertodermatida > Nemertodermatidae > Nemertoderma > Nemertoderma westbladi. Next base: position 54,339 of record JAUCBJ010005946.1, on the reverse strand, counting down.
TCATATATATTGGTTGCTTTATTACACACAGGTAGCACGCCTCCTATTGGTTGCTTCATTACATACATACAGGTAGCACGCCTCATATATATTGGTTGCTTTATTACACACAGGTAGCACGCCTCCTATTGGTTGCTTCATTACATACGAGGTAGCACGCCTCCTATTGGTTGTTTTATTAACACAGGTAGCACGCCTCCTATTGGTTGCTTCATTACACACAGATAGCACGCCTCCAATTGGTTGCTTTATTACACACAGGTAGCACGCCTCATATATATTGGTTGCTTTATTATACACACAGGTAGCACGCCTCCTATTGGTTGCTTAATTACACACAGGTAGCATGCCTCCAATTGGTTGCTTTATTACACACAGGTAGCACGCCTCCTATTGGTTGCTTTATTACACACAGGTACGCCTCATTGATATTGGTTGCTTTATTACACACAGGTAGCACGCCTCCTATTGGTTGCTTTATTACACACAGGTAGCACGCCTCCTATTGGTTGCTTTATTACACACAGGTAGCACGCCTCATAGATATTGGTTGCTTTATTACACACAGGTAGCACGCCTCATTGATATTGGTTGCTTTATTACTCACAGGTAGCACGCCTCATTGATATTGGTTGCTTTATTACACACAGGTAGCACGCCTCCTATTGGTTGCTTCATTTCGCACAGGTAGCACGCCTCATATATATTGGTTGCTTTATTACACACATGTAGCACGCCTTATAGATATTGGTAGCATATTACACACAGGTAGCACGCCTTATAGATATTGGTAGCATATTACACACAGGTAGCCCGCCTCCTATTGGTTGCTTTATTACACACAGGTAGCACGCCTCATAGTTATTGGTAGCATATTACACACAGGTAGCACGCCTCCTATTGGTTGCTTTATTACACACATGTAGCACGCCTTATAGATATTGGTAGCATATTACACACAGGTGGCACGCCTTATAGATATTGGTAGCATATTACACACAGGTAGCCCGCCTCCTATTGGTTGCTTTATTACACACAGGTAGCACGCCTCATAGTTATTGGTAGCATATTACACACAGGTAGCACGCCTCCTATTGGTTGCTTCATTACATACAGGTAGCATGCCTCATAAATATTGGTTGCTTTATTTCACACAGGTAACACGCCTCCTATTGGTTGCTTCATTACATACATACAGGTAGCACGCCTCATAGATATTGGTTGCTTTATTACACACAGGTAGCACGCCTCCTATGGGTTGCTTTATTACACACAGGTAGCACGACTCCTATTGGTTGCTTCATTACACACAGGTAGCACGCCTCCTATTGGTTGCTTCATTACACACAGGTAGCACACCTTATAGATATTAGTTGCTTTATTACACACAGGTAGCACGCCTCCTATTGGTTGCTTCATTACATACAGGTAGCATGCCTCATAAATATTGGTTGCTTTATTACACACAGGTAGCACGCCTCCTATTGGTTGCTTTATTACACACAGGTAGAACGCCTCCTATTGGTTTCTTTATTACACACAGGTAGAACGCCTCCTATTGGTTGCTTTATTACACACAGGTAGCACGCCTCGTAGATATTGGTTGCTTTATTACACACAGGTAGCACGCCTCCTATTGGTTGCTTTATTACACACAGGTAGAACGCCTCCTATTGGTTGCTTCATTACACACAGGTAGCACGACTCCTATTGGTTGCTTCATTACACACAGGTAGCACGCCTCATATTGGTTGCTTCATTACACACAGGTAGCACACCTTATAGATATTGGTTGCTTTATTACACACATGTAGCACGCCTTATAGATATTGGTAGCATATTACACACAGGTAGCACGCCTTATAGATATTGGTAGCATATTACACACAGGTAGCCCGCCTCCTATTGGTTGCTTTATTACACACAGGTAGCACGCCTCATAGTTATTGGTAGCATATTACACACAGGTAGCACGCCTCCTATTGGTTGCTTTATTACACACATGTAGCACGCCTTATAGATATTGGTAGCATATTACACACAGGTGGCACGCCTTATAGATATTGGTAGCATATTACACACAGGTAGCCCGCCTCCTATTGGTTGCTTTATTACACACAGGTAGCACGCCTCATAGTTATTGGTAGCATATTACACACAGGTAGCACGCCTCCTATTGGTTGCTTCATTACATACAGGTAGCATGCCTCATAAATATTGGTTGCTTTATTACACACAGGTAACACGCCTCCTATTGGTTGCTTCATTACATACATACAGGTAGCACGCCTCATAGATATTGGTTGCTTTATTACACACAGGTAGCACGCCTCCTATGGGTTGCTTTATTACACACAGGTAGCACGACTCCTATTGGTTGCTTCATTACACACAGGTAGCACGCCTCCTATTGGTTGCTTCATTACACACAGGTAGCACACCTTATAGATATTAGTTGCTTTATTACACACAGGTAGCACGCCTCCTATTGGTTGCTTCATTACATACAGATAGCATGCCTCATAAATATTGGTTGCTTTATTACACACAGGTAGCACGCCTCCTATTGGTTGCTTTATTACACACAGGTAGAACGCCTCCTATTGGTTTCTTTATTACACACAGGTAGAACGCCTCCTATTGGTTGCTTTATTACACACAGGTAGCACGCCTCGTAGATATTGGTTGCTTTATTACACACAGGTAGCACGCCTCCTATTGGTTGCTTTATTACACACAGGTAGAACGCCTCCTATTGGTTGCTTCATTACACACAGGTAGCACGACTCCTATTGGTTGCTTCATTACACACAGGTAGCACGCCTCATATTGGTTGCTTCATTACACACAGGTAGCACACCTTATAGATATTAGTTGCTTTATTACACACAGGTAGCACGCCTCATAGATATTGGTCGCTTCATTTCACACAGGTAGCACGCCTCATATATATTGGTTGCTTTATTACACACAGGTATCACGCCTCCTATTGGTTGCTTTATATTACACACAAGTAGCACGCCTCATAGATATTGGTTGCTTTATTACACACAGGTAGCACGCCTCCTATTGGTTGCTTCATTACATACAGGTAGCACGCCTCATAGATATTGGTTGCTTTATTACACACAGGGAGCACGCCTCCTATTGGTTGCTTCATTTCGCACATGTAGCACGCCTCAGATATATTGGTTGCTTTATTATACACAGGTAGCACGCCTCATTGATATTGGTTGCTTTATTACATACAGGTAGCACGCCTCCTATTGGTTGCTTCATTACATACATACAGGTAGCACGCCTCATATATATTGGTTGCTTTATTACACACAGGTAGCACGCCTCCTATTGGTTGCTTTATATTACACACAAGTAGCACGCCTCATAGATATTGGTTGCTTTATTACACACAGGTAGCACGCCTCCTATTGGTTGCTTCATTACAAACAGGTAGCACGCCTCATATATATTGGTTGCTTTATTACACACAGGTAGCACGCCTCCTATTGGTTGCTTCATTACATACATACAGGTAGCACGCCTCATATATATTGGTTGCTTTATTACACACAGGTAGCACGCCTCCTATTGGTTGCTTCATTACATACGAGGTAGCACGCCTCCTATTGGTTGTTTTATTAACACAGGTAGCACGCCTCCTATTGGTTGCTTCATTACACACAGATAGCACGCCTCCAATTGGTTGCTTTATTACACACAGGTAGCACGCCTCATATATATTGGTTGCTTTATTATACACACAGTTATCACGCCTCCTATTGGTTGCTTCATTACACACAGGTAGCATGCCTCCAATTGGTTGCTTTATTACACACAGGTAGCACGCCTCCTATTGGTTGCTTTATTACACACAGGTAGCACGCCTCATTGATATTGGTTGCTTTATTACACACAGGTAGCACGCTTCCTATTGGTTGCTTTATTACACACAGGTAGCACGCCTCCTATTGGTTGCTTTATTACACACAGGTAGCACGCCTCATAGATATTGGTTGCTTTATTACACACAGGTAGCACGCCTCATTGATATTGGTTGCTTTATTACACACAGGTAGCACGCCTCATTGATATTGGTTGCTTTATTACACACAGGTAGCACGCCTCCTATTGGTTGCTTCATTTCGCACAGGTAGCACGCCTCATATATATTGGTTGCTTTATTACACACATGTAGCACGCCTTATAGATATTGGTAGCATATTACACACAGGTAGCACGCCTTATAGATATTGGTAGCATATTACACACAGGTAGCCCGCCTCCTATTGGTTGCTTTATTACACACAGGTAGCACGCCTCATAGTTATTGGTAGCATATTACACACAGGTAGCACGCCTCCTATTGGTTGCTTTATTACACACATGTAGCACGCCTTATAGATATTGGTAGCATATTACACACAGGTGGCACGCCTTATAGATATTGGTAGCATATTACACACAGGTATCCCGCCTCCTATTGGTTGCTTTATTACACACAGGTAGCACGCCTCATAGTTATTGGTAGCATATTACACACAGGTAGCACGCCTCCTATTGGTTGCTTCATTACATACAGGTAGCATGCCTCATAAATATTGGTTGCTTTATTACACACAGGTAGCACGCCTCATAGGTATTGGTTGCTATATTACACACAGGTAACAACACGCCTCATAGACATTGGTTGCTTTATTACAAACAGGTAACACGCCTCATTGATATTGGTTGCTTTATTACACACAGGTAGCACGCCTCCTATTGGTTGCTTTATTACACACAGGTAGCACGCCTCATAGATATTGGTTGCTTTATTACACACAGGTAGCACGCCTCATAGATATTGGTTGCTATATTACACACAGGTAACAACACGCCTCATAGACATTGGTTGCTTTATTACAAACAGGTAACACGCCTCATTGATATTGGTTGCTTTATTACACACAGGTAGCACGCCTCCTATTGGTTGCTTTATTACACACAGGTAGCACGCCTCCTATTGGTTGCTTTATTACACACAGGTAGCACGCCTCCTATTGGTCGCTTTATATTTCACACAAGTAGCACGACTCATATATATTGGTTGCTTTATTACGCACAGGTAGCACGCCTCATATATATTGGTTGCTTTATTACACACAGGTAGCACGCCTCCTATTGGTTGCTTCATTACACACATGTAGCACGCCTCATTGATATTGGTTGCTTTATTACACACATGTAGCACGCCTCCTATTGGTTGCTTTATATTATTACACACAAGTAGCACACGTCATAGATATTGGTTTCTTTATTACACACAGGTAACAACACGCCTCATAGATATTGGTTGCTTTATTACACACAGGTAGCACGCCTCCTATTGGTTGCTTCATTACACACATGTAGCACGCCTCATTGATATTGGTTGCTTTATTACACACATGTAGCACGCCTCCTATTGGCTGCTTTATATTATTACACACAAGTAGCACACGTCATTGATATTGGTTTCTTTATTACACACAGGTAACATGCCTCATAGATATTGGTTGCTTTATTACACACAGGTAGCACGCCTCATAGATATTGGTTGCTATAATACACACAGGTAACAACACGCCTCATTGATATTGGTTGCTTTATTACACACAGGTAGAACGCCTCATAGATATTGGTTGCTTTATTACACACAGGTAGCACGCCTCATAGATATTGGTTGCTATATTACACACAGGTAACAACACGCCTCATAGACATTGGTTGCTTTATTACAAACAGGTAACACGCCTCATTGATATTGGTTGCTTTATTACACACAGGTAGCACGCCTCATAGATATTGGTTGCTATAATACACACAGGTAACAACACGCCTCATAGATATTGGTTGCTTTATTACACACAGGTAGCACGCCTCATAGGTATTGGTTGCTTTATCACACACAGGTAGCACGCCTCCTATTGGTTGCTTTATTACACACATGTAGCACGCCTCCTATTGGTTGCTTTATATTATTACACACAAGTAGCACACGTCATAGATATTGGTTTCTTTATTACACACAGGTAGCACGCCTCATATATATTGGTTGCTTTATTACAAACAGGTAGCACGCCTCCTATTGGTCGCTTTATTACAGCGAGGATTGAACCCACGACCTCCGAGAGATGTAAATTCAATATCCACTAAATCAAGGTGGAACTTGCAATACTTTCCACTAATCAACGTTTATTTATTGGCTCCGATTTCCATTACCTGAATACTGTAGAAGCGATATCTATAATAGTAGGCAGTATATAATAATATATAATTCTATAATAAATCTATAATAGTAATAGTATGCATTGAAATTAATACCATGAAATTTGTTCCAAAATCAGCAAATTTAATAATAAAAAACAAAATGGGTCTAATTTTGATAAATACCTTTGTATAACGTCACCATTCAATAATAAAAGTAAACGAATATCATTTAGGCCTATATAATTTCCTCCCGGCAAATTTCCACCAATCAGAAGTCAGAGATCCTCTACAATACGTTTATAACGTAGCTGATTTTCTCCAGTCCGGTGTTGTTTGGGTGAAAACGGATAAACAAGTTCACTGCGTACTATGCTAGGACGTCGTGGAATGTAAATCGCGGAAATAAATAGTCTATTCTATTGAAATTGTTTTTCTAGCCTGTGGACTACGAAGTTAAAGTAACCAACGAGGCAATTCTGGCAGCCAGACGTCATGCTGAAGAGAGTGGCCAATCACAGGGCGAGGGCATGGTAGAGGAAGGAAACATCCAATCACCTACTGATCTACCAGCTACTCAACCTAACGCAATAGAAGTTGATGCTTGATCTTGATCTATCACTCATCTTTAAATATTGAACTTTAATTTACTATGGAAATCCACAAGCAAATTGCATACTTTATTGCACACTGTATACAACTTTTCTATAATGTTTCTTCATTCAATGATATCATAAATTTTTTCATTATCTTTTAATTCATTGGGGAGAGGTTCACCTTCAAGATGAAGGTTGTTTGATACTACGACCATTGAACTGCCATTGTCACCGACAATGCAAATAATATGACCGGAGCATGTGACTTTTACTCTAAGTAGGATCCCCATGTTATGGATTCATTCTCAACCTCTTCCTAGTTGATTTTTTGGCACTCCATTGGAGTAATTGTGGAATGCCTTTAAACATAATTCAAATAGAGTCAGTCACTCAAGAAACCAGTGGTTACCCAAATGGCTTTAATGGCTGAACGAACAGTATTGCCAATAACCACACCGTCCTGGAACTCCTTGCTGTGAAACAATATGTTTCGGATGACATATAAAAAATTAATAACAACAACCTCCATCCATACATACATATTCTGGACTCGGGTGAAGACATACAATGATTTCGTTCATTTTATAGTTCACTGTGTGTGGATTAAGATAATGTAGAACAAAACTTAAAAACAAAATCAAAGCAATTGTACTCTGATGATAAGGGAACATGAGAAACTGTTAGCGATTAAGGTGCCATTAACCGTACACCTCTGTTGAAGGGGATGAGGAGATGTTCATTGTTCAAGAAGGAGTTTAAAAACGATATCAGTTCATTCTAGGCAAGTCCTCTGTTGATTTCACTGCCAATATCCTTAATGAATGTCCACCACATTGGTTGTTATTACAGGTGGGGCTAGGTGGTGTTAACTGATTGGTTGTTATCCCAGGTGGGGCTAGGTGGTGTTAGCTGATTGGTTGTTAACCCAGGTGGGGCTTGGTGGTGTTAGCTGATTGGTTGTTAACCCAGGTGGGGCTTGGTGGTGTTAGCTGATTGATTGTTAACCCAGGTGGGGCTAGGTGGTGTTAGCTGATTGGTTGTTAACCCAGGTGGGGCTTGGTGGTGTTAGCTGATTGGTTGTTAACCCAGGTGGGGCTTGGTGGTGTTAGCTGATTGGTTATTAACCCAGGTGGGGCTCGGTGGTGTTAGCTGATTGGTTGTTTTCCCAGATGGGGCTAGGTGGTGTTAGCTGATTGGTTGTTAACCCAGGTGGGGCTGGTGGTGTTAGCTGATTGGTTGTTAATCCAGGTGGGGCTAGGTGGTGTTAGCTGATTGGTTGTTAACCCAGGTGGGCCTAGGTGGTGTTAGCTGATTGCTTGTTAACCCAGGTGGGGCTAGGTGGTGTTAGCTGATTGCTTGTTAACCCAGGTGGGGCTGGTGATGTTAGCTGATTGCTTGTTAACCAAGGTGGGGCTAGGTGGTGTTAGCTGATTGCTTGTTCACCCAGGTGTGGCTGGTGGTGTTAGCTGATTGCTTGTTATCCCAGGTGGGGCTAGGTGGTGTTAGCTGATTGATTGTTAACCCAGGTGGGGCTAGGTGGTGTTAGCTGATTGCTTGTTAACCCAGGTGGAGCTGGTGGTGTTAGCTGATTGGTTGTTAACTCAGTTGGGGCTAGGTGGTGTTGGTGTTAGTTGTTTGATTGTTAAACGAGGTGGGGCTGGTGGTGTTATCTGATTGCTTGTTATCCCAGGTGGGGCTAGGTGGTGTTAGCTGATTGGTTGTTAACCCAGGTGGGGCTAGGTGGTGTTAGCTGATTGCTTGTTAACCAAGGTGGGCTAGGTGGTGTTAGCTAATTGCTTGTTAACCCAGGTGGGGCTAGGTGGTGTTAGCTGATTGGTTGTTAACCCAGGTGGGCCTAGGTGGTGTTAGCTGATTGCTTGTTAACCCAGGTGGGGCTAGGTGGTGTTAGCTGATTGCTTGTTAACCCAGGTGGGGCTGGTGGTGTTAGCTGATTGCTTGTTAACCCAGGTGGGGCTAGGTGGTATTTGCTGATTTCTTGTTAACCCAGGTGGGGCTGGTGGTGTTAGCCGATTGCTTGTTAACCCAGGTGGGGATAGGTGGTGTTAGCTGATTGGTTGTTAACAGAGGTGGGGCTAGGTGGTGTTGGTGTTAGCTGATTGGTTGTTAAACGAGGTGGGGCTAGTTGGTGTTAGCTGATTGGTTGTTAACCCAGGTGGGGCTTGGTGGTGTTAGCTGATTGGTTGTTAACCCAGGTGGGGCTCGGTGGTGTTAGCTGATTGGTTGTTTTCCCAGATGGGGCTAGGTGGTGTTAGCTGATTGGTTGTTAACCCAGGTGGGGCTGGTGGTGTTAGCTGATTGGTTGTTAACACAGGTGGGGCTTGGTGGTGTTAGCTGATTGGTTGTTAACCCAGATGGGGCTCGGTGGTGTTAGCTGATTGGTTGTTTTCCCAGATGGGGCTAGGTGGTGTTAGCTGATTGGTTGTTAACCCAGGTGGGGCTGGTGGTGTTAGCTGATTGCTTTTTAACCCAGGTGGGGCTAGGTGGTGTTAGCTGGTGAGCCAATTCGTCCTCTGAGCCAATACGGCGATGGCATGAGATGCCGTCGACTTTATTCTACAGAAGCTCCCCCTTTGACATATTGGGTGGCATTGTGTGAAGATGGAAGAATGGAATGTGGGAAGATGTGAGTGTGGGAGGATGGGAATGTGGGAAGATGTGAGCGTGGGAAGATGGGAATGTGGGAAGATGTGAGTGTGGGAGGATGAAAATGTTGGAAGATGTGAGTGTGGGAGGATGGGAATGTGGGAAGATGTGAGTGTGGGAGGATGGGAATGTGGGAAGATGTGAGTGTGGGAAGATGGGAATGTGGGAAGATGTGAGTGTGGGAAGATGGGAATGTGGGAAGATGTGAGTGTGGGAGGATGAAAATGTTGGAAGATGTGAGTGTGGGAGGATGGGAATGTGGGAAGATGTGAGTGTGGGAGGATGGGAATGTGGGAAGATGTGAGTGTGGGAAGATGGGAATGTTGGAAGATGTGAGTGTGGGAGGATGGGAATGTGGGAATATGTGAGTGTGGGAAGATGGGAATGTGGGAAGATGTGAGTGTGGGAAGATGGGAATGTGGGTAGATGTGAGTGTGGGAGGATGGGAATGTGGGAAGATGTGAGTGTGGGAGGATGGGAATGTGGGAAGATGTGAGTGTGGGAAGATGGGAATGTGGGAAGATGTGAGTGTGGGAAGATGGGAATGTGGGAAGATGTGAGTGTGGGAGGATGGGAATGTGGGAAGATGTGAGTGTGGGAAGATGGGAATGTGGGAAGATGTGAGTGTGGGAGGATGGAAATGTTGGAAGATGTGAGTGTGGGAGGATGGGAATGTAGGACGATGTGAGTGTGGGAAGATGGGAATGTGGGAAAATGTGAGTGTGGGAAGATGGGAATATGGGTAGATGTGAGTGTGGGAGGATGGGAATGTGGGAAGATGTGAGTGTGGGAGGATGGGAATGTGGGAAGATGTGAGTGTGGGAAGATGGGAATGTGGGAAGATGTGAGTGTGGGAAGATGGGAATGTGGGAAGATGTGAGTGTGGGAGGATGGAAATGTTGGAAGATGTGAGTGTGGGAGGATGGGAATGTGGGAAGATGTGAGTGTGGGAAGATGGGAATGTGGGAAGATGTGAGTGTGGGAAGATGGGAATGTGGGTAGATGTGAGTGTGGGAGGATGGGGATGTGGGATGATGTGAGTGCGGGAGGATGGGAATGTGGGAAGATGTGAGTGTGGGAGGATGGGAATGTGGGAGGATGTGAGTGTGGGAGGATGGGAATGTGGGAAGATGTGAGTGTGGGAGGATGGGAATGTGGGAAGATGTGAGTGTGGGAGGATGGGAATGTAGGAAGATATGAGTGTGGGAGGATGGGAATGTGGGAAGATGTGAGTGTTGGAGGATGGGGATGTGGGAAGATGTGAGTGCGGGAGGATGGGAATGTGGGGAGGTGGATGTGAATGTGAGTATTTTTGGACATCTTTTAATACAAAGTTAACGTATTTCATTTCAAAGTTAACGTATTGCTTTTACAGTATCCCACATACATTTATCATTAAATAATGAATTAACGTATTATGCAGGGGTGACAATTTTTATTTCGGTATTGTATGAACCGGGTTGATGAAGGTAAATGGCAAAATTAAACAATGACAACATCAACATGCGTTATTTAGCTTCAATATATATTTTATATAGTCAGTATTGATACCATCTCACCACATTTAACTGATGTGTTTATATGTAAATATCATGGTCGCAGGTCTACAGGTTTGGGTGGTCACTTAATATTCTAAGGCTGTTGCGTCACCAGAGGTTAATATTACAGCGTCGGGGAGGATGTCGGACATGTTGGGTTTACAGGAACAACTTCCAGCCACGGTAAATAGAGTAGAATCGGTGTATTCTCCGCAAGTAGACATATGACAGGCTCGGACACTGGCTATATAAGAAGAGCTGTTGGGAAGGTCACTGACAATAGCCTCCGGAGTGGAGACACTCCAACCATATTGAAAGGAAGAGCTTTCATCTTTGATGAGTAGTTGGTAGGTATTTGGGAGGTCGCCGTTATGTCCAGGTACCCAGCTCACCTAAAATAACATATAATGTACAAAATATCATTATTCATTCTTTCGGTATAAGTAAATATAAATTGTGGCTGGCCACGAGAAAAGGGACCTTATGTCGCAAAACCTGATTCTGAGATAATCGCGTTTAAAGTTTCCCTCTATTTTTGAACAAATTTAATTGGATTATCAAGTTAGAAATGTATAAAACGATGCGGGAAATTCAAATTGGTTCTGATATTCAAGATACCTAGGAAATAACTAATTACAGGAAGCAATATAAGATGTTGCAGTGTTGTATATAACACTGTTTTAGTGTTTTCATGTCTGAATGTAGGACTTTAATAAAAGGTACTAATACGGGTAGGTAGGAAAAGAGCTACCCGAATCACCTTCACATAAATCGCTATAACTTTTTTTTGGAAATAGATATTGAGACACCGTTTTTTTTGTTAAAATCTCTGTAAAATTCTGCATCTCATAGGCCTAATAACTCCAAATCGACCTCCGGTAACATAAGGTCCCTTTTCTCGTGGCCAGCCACAATTGCTTAGACAAAGAAAAAAGAACCCTCAAAAACTTATTTATTATTACTTATTTATAGTTATAACTTATACTTATTTATAGTTATTAAAAAATTTAATATTGAAATGTACTAAGGAAATGTACTGAGTTAGAAGTTATACCTGGATATTTCCATCAGCGAGAGCTATCGCCGACACAGCTTTAGGTGGATCTGGTGCGAAATGATGCCAACAGTATCCGCAAGAAGCACGGCATACCGAGAACATAAACCCAGGATTATTTTGGCATTCCCCAATATCTTTCCAGAATCCACAGGCGCTACTTCCATCATCACAAGTTTCTCCCAAAGCAGCTACACTGACGGATTCCAAATGGAAGTCGTTGAATGTGTACCACATGAAACCGCCGTTCTGGCAATGTCCTTTAACCCACTAAATTAATACGGGGAAAATAAAATGTTTAGTTCAACCTGATAAACTACCAATAGAATGATGTGAATTCTTAATTCTAAGTTGACTACTAATGTTAGAATTAAAATGACTAAAATATTATTTTGCTGCCAGTTGGTCGTATCTGTAATAATCCTAATTATATTAGGACATGTATTACATATACAGTACTAATAACCCTAAGTGAGACAGGGGGGGGGGGGGGGGGGGGGGCTGATATGACTCAAATCCCATATCGTCTCATTGTTAAATTACCAATTTAGGGAAAGGAGCAGGTTACAGTGGCACGTTATTCTAACCAATACATAATCTAAAATCAATAGAACTGGTTGCAGTTATATTTTTGTTAGTAATTAGCTGTTGTGTCGAAACTCATCAAACCAAACTGTGTTTGCATTAGGGATGAAAGGAACCAAAACAATAAACGAGAGTTAGGAATATTGTTGGAAACCCAATTTAAGATAAATAAGATTCAACAACCTGAGAATCATTAGTCAGATGAATAGGCCTACTGACGTACTGGTACATATAGGCCTACTGTAGGTGTAGGCGATGTGTTTACCCCCATTTCTGCTGGTGATGCGCCTTTACTTGATATACTTACAGTTATATCAGGATCTTCTCTACTTTCAAGCTTTATGATTTCATTTTGACATGGGAAGATTCTCTCAGTTAGATCGTAGGCTGCTCTATCATAACTTTTTAACTCATTTCGAGTGTTGACGAAATTCTTGATGCCATCGCAACTTCCATCAGCATTGCTCGATTCAACGGATTGATCGAAATAGTACATCATATTCTCTCCCATCCATTCAGCCGGATTCGAAGCTCCTGCAAAGTGTAGAAAACTTTTTTATCACGCCGCATATGATGGAAAATGATAGTTAACACAGTAATTACAGCACAGTAATTAAAATGAACAGTTTCTTGGCAAATAGTGAGTTTCCAGGATATACTACAACAGGAATTTAGACACAATATTGGTGCATGTTGGACATACAGTAGATTCAGTTTGTCTAATTTGTCTCTTCTTCCTTACCGTAACAGTTTACCCATAGTGACTTCGATGTCTGCCAAGTATTATCTATATCAGCGTAAAGTTGAGGGTCGCCTCCCATGACACCGATTAGATGAATACCATGGCCCAGTTCGTGAAGGTAGATGTTATTACCATAGTAAGCATCTTCTGTGTAAGGATAATACAGAAGGTTCTCCTCAGCACCAGAACACAGTGGTTCCATCTGCGTTCCTCCCAAACCTGTATATTTATAAATGTAATCCAGTTTAAATTGATCATACTAAGACACTGATCACAGGCAGAACTTTGGATTTAGGGTTGATCCGAGGCTATTATTTGATTTCGATACACTTTCCGAATAATGGAAGTTTTTGAGGTGATACACATATCCTTTGGATGTCTCAAGGGGCCTATATGATGCCCTGTTGGACTGCTAAAGGAGTAATTTGAAGATATTAGGTTATAATCCTCTTGGGTGGTGCGAGCACATACTTCCATTGAGACTTGAAGATGTGGTGATATGAATATAGTCCAGGAAAGACAGCATGGAAACTCTTTCAGATGCCATCAGGGAAACACGGCATCTGTGATGGGATCCCAGTTGGCAAGTGGATCCTGACTGGTGTTTGTCGTATGTCCGTGTCCGCCTAGTGTGATTCAAGGGACTGAAAGGCCGATTGCTGGTGTAACAATAACACAGAGTTTTGTTTATCGTATTGATAATGTTGTCTGATATATAAGTACCGGTAAAACAGCACGATCAGTATTGCACAATGACAGCAGTAACAACGACGGTTAAAACCGTTTGACTCCTACACTGGTTAATAGCCAACTGAATCATAATTAACACTGAGTAACAGTTATATAGATATTGCATGGAAGATTACACATACTACCTACTTTTTTGACCTACCAATAGATGCGCGCTAATTGATGGTGTGCCACCCCACTATTGATTGGTTTACTCTTTGGCCACTCCCTATCTCCCCTGGCCCTATGCCAGCTTCTCCCTGAGATGTGTTTGTGTCATCTCCAAGCTGGCATTATTGCCCCTTTCCCTTCTGGTATGCAATACTACTTCTGGGTGATATTGCATACTTGGTTGTGATTCGTAAATCACAGTTCCCCATTTTCTTACTGGGTGGTGCAGCGAATGGATATGCTAACAACATCAGCATCTGGAGCAACCTCAATTGACCAATTGATCATGTCAAACTTCGTCCCTGCTGTTCAGTTTTTCCTCTGATGAGTAAGTATTAATCTGCCTTGTGGGGGGTGGGGGGGGGGGGGGGGGGGCTGGTATCTGGAGGGTTGATATCATCGCATATTTGTATGGTCGAACTTGCTTAGGAGATTTCAGTAGGATCGCTATGAGGGTAGGTTCAATTTGTATACATCTTAATATAACTAAATCAACTGGATACTAAAAATAGTTTCAAACAGAACATTGTATTTGAGTTTCCTTCAATTAACTATAAAATAACTATTAATACTTCACCTCTAACACCACTATCAGCTCTGTTAATATGTTCAGGCATATCATTAGATGCTTCATCTTTCGACATAATAGCCAGTCTCGCATGTGAGTTATACATTGCATTTCTGATATCTTGTCTGAAAACAATCCACAAAAAAATTGAACAGATCTACCACCTACCATTGTGAACCAAGTAATGTAAATGATCTAACCTTACCTAATAACATCATGAACCAAGTGAAAATGTAACAAGTATAACCTACCTATTTAACATTATGATTATGAACGAAGTAAATTAACAGGTACAGTAACAATTAACAGTAATAATCTAACATCATGAACCAAGTAATGTAACTAGTATAACATACCTATCTAACATCATTAACCAAGTAATGTAACAGGGATAACCTACCTATCTAACATCATGAACCAAGTAATGTAACAAGTACAACAAACCTATCTAACACCATGAACCAAGTAATGAAACAAGTATAACCTACCTATCTAACGTCATGAACCAAGTAATGTAACAAGTATAACCTACCGATCTAACATCATGAACCAAGTAATGTAACAAGTATAACCTGCCTTAATCGAACATCATAAACCAAGTAATGTAACAAGTATAACCTACCTATCTAAAATCATGAACAGAGTAATGTAACAAGTATAACCTACCTATCTAACACCATGAACCAAGTAATATAACAAGTATAACCTGCCTTAATCGAACATCATAAACCAAGTAATGTAACAAGTATAACCTACATATCTAAAATCATGAACAGAGTAATGTAACAAGTATAACCTACCTATCTAACACCATGAACCAAGTAATATAACAAGTATAACCTGCCTTAATCGAACATCATAAACCAAGTAATGTAACAAGTATAACCTACCTATCTAACATCATGAACCAAGTAATGTAACAAATATAACCTACCTATCTAACATCATGAACAGAGTAATGTAACAAGTATAACCTACCTATCTAACATCATGAACAGAGTAATGTAACAAGTATAACCTACCTATCTAACATCATGAACCAAGTTATGTAACAAGTATAACATACCTATCTAACATCATGAACCAAGTAATGTA
This sequence comes from Nemertoderma westbladi, assembly GCA_032718475.1. Taxonomy (NCBI): domain Eukaryota; kingdom Metazoa; phylum Xenacoelomorpha; order Nemertodermatida; family Nemertodermatidae; genus Nemertoderma; species Nemertoderma westbladi. Next base: position 38,372 of record JAUCBJ010005946.1, on the reverse strand, counting down.
ACAAGTATAACCTGCCTTAATCGAACATCATAAACCGAGTAATGTAACAAGTATAACCTACCTATCTAAAATCATGAACAGAGTAATGTAACAGGTATAACCTACCTATCTAACACCATGAACCAAGTAATATAACAAGTATAACCTGCCTTAATCGAACATCATAAGCCAAGTAATGTAACAAGTATAACCTACCTATCTAAAATCATGAACAGAGTAATGTAAAAAGTATAACATACCTATCTAACATCATGAACCAAGTTATATAACAAGTATAACATGCCTATCTAACATCATGAACCAAGTAATGTAACAAGTATAACCTACCTATCTAACATCATGAACCAAGTAATGTAACAAGTATAACATACCTATCTAACATCATAAACCAAGTTATGTAACAAGTATAACATACCTATCTAACACCATGAACCAAGTAATGTAACAAGTATAACATACCTATCTAACATCATGAACCAAGTAATTTAACAAGTATAACCTACCTATCTAACATCATGAAACAAGTAATGTAACAAGTATAGCATACCTATCTAACATCATGAACCAAGTAATGTAACAAGTATAACATACCTATCTAACATCATGAACCAAGTAATGTAACAAGTATAACATACCTATCTAACATCATGAACCAAGTAATGTAACAAGTATAAGCTACCTATCTAACATCATGAACCAAGTAATGTAACAGGTATAACCTACATATCTAACACCATGAACCAAGTATTGTAACAAGTATAACCTACCTATCTAACATCATGAACCAAGTAATATAACAAGTAAAACCTACCTATCTAACATCATGAACCAAGTAATGTAACAAGTATAGCATACCTATCTAACATCATGAACCAAGTAATGTAACAAGTATAACATACCTATCTAACATCATGAACCAAGTAATGTAACAAGTATAACATACCTATCTAACATCATGAACCAAGTAATGTAACAAGTATAACCTACCTATCTAACATCATGAACCAAGTAATGTAACAGGTATAACCTACATATCTAACACCATGAACCAAGTATTGTAACAAGTATAACCTACCTATCTAACATCATGAACCAAGTAATGTAACAAGTATAGCATACCTATCTAACATCATGAACCAAGTAATGTAACAAGTATAACATACCTATCTAACATCATGAACCAAGTAATGTAACAAGTATAACATACCTATCTAACATCATGAACCAAGTAATGTAACAAGTATAACCTACCTATCTAACATCATGAACCAAGTAATGTAACAAGTATAGCATACCTATCTAACATCATGAACCAAGTAATGTAACAAGTATAACATACCTATCTAACATCATGAACCAAGTAATGTAACAAGTATAACATACCTATCTAACATCATGAACCAAGTAATGTAACAAGTATAACCTACCTATCTAACATCATGAACCAAGTAATGTAACAGGTATAACCTACATATCTAACATCATGAACCAAGTAATGTAACAAGTATAGCATACCTATCTAACATCATGAACCAAGTAATGTAACAAGTATAACATACCTATCTAACATCATGAACCAAGTAATGTAACAAGTATAACATACCTATCTAACATCATGAACCAAGTATTGTAACAAGTATAACATACCTATCTAACATCATGAACCAAGTAATGTAACAAGTATAACCTACCTATCTAACATCATGAACCAAGTAATGTAACAAGTATAGCATACCTATCTAACATCATGAACCAAGTAATGTAACAAGTATAACATACCTATCTAACATCATGAACCAAGTAATGTAACAAGTATAACATACCTATCTAACATCATGAACCAAGTAATGTAACAAGTATAACCTACCTATCTAACATCATGAACCAAGTAATGTAACAGGTATAACCTACATATCTAACACCATGAACCAAGTATTGTAACAAGTATAACCTACCTATCTAACACCATGAACCAAGTAATGGAACAGGTATAAACTTAACCTATCTAACATCATGAACCAAGTTATGTAACAGGTATAACCTACCTATTTCACATCATGAACCAAGTAACGTAACAAGTATAACCTACCTATCTAACATCATGAACCAAGTAATGTAACAGGTATAACCTACCTATCTAACATCATGAACCAAGTAACGTAACAAGTATAACCTACCTATCTAACATCATGAACCAAGTAACGTAACAAGTATAACCTACCTATCTAACATCATGAACCAAGTAATGTAACAAGTATAATATATCTGTCTAACATCATGAACCAAGCAATGTAACAAGTATAACCTACTTATCTAACATCATGAACCAAGTTATGTAACAGGTATAACCTACCTATTTCACATCATGAACCAAGTAACGTAACAAGTATAACCTACCTATCTAACATCATGAACCAAGTAATGTAACAAGTATAATATATCTGTCTAACATCATGAACCAAGCAATGTAACAAGTATAACCTACTTATCTAACATCATGAACCAAGTTATGTAACAGGTATAACCTACCTATTTCACATCATGAACCAAGTAACGTAACAAGTATAACCTACCTATCTAACATCATGAACCAAGTAATGTAACAAGTATAACATACCTATCTAACATCATGAACCAAGTAATGTAACAAGTATAACATACCTATCTAACATCATGAACCAAGTAATGTAACAAGTATAGCATACCTATCTAACATCATGAACCAAGTAATGTAACAAGTATAGCATACCTATCTAACATCATGAACCAAGTAATGTAACAAGTATAACATACCTATCTAACATCATGAACCAAGTAATGTAACAAGTATAACATACCTATCTAACATCATGAACCAAGTAATGTAACAAGTATAACATACCTATCTAACATCATGAACCAAGTTATGTAACAAGTATAACATACCTATCTAACATCATGAACCAAGTAATGTAACAAGTATAACCTGCCTTAATCGAACATCATAAACCAAGTAATGTAACAAGTATAACCTACCTATCTAAAATCATGAACAGAGTAATGTAACAGGTATAACCTACCTATCTAACACCATGAACCAAGTAATATAACAAGTATAACCTGCCTTAATCGAACATCATAAGCCAAGTAATGTAACAAGTATAACCTACCTATCTAAAATCATGAACAGAGTAATGTAAAAAGTATAACATACCTATCTAACATCATGAACCAAGTTATATAACAAGTATAACATGCCTATCTAACATCATGAACCAAGTAATGTAACAAGTATAACCTACCTATCTAACATCATGAACCAAGTAATGTAACAAGTATAACATACCTATCTAACATCATAAACCAAGTTATGTAACAAGTATAACATACCTATCTAACACCATGAACCAAGTAATGTAACAAGTATAACATACCTATCTAACATCATGAACCAAGTAATTTAACAAGTATAACCTACCTATCTAACATCATGAACCAAGTAATGTAACAAGTATAGCATACCTATCTAACATCATGAACCAAGTAATGTAACAAGTATAACATACCTATCTAACATCATGAACCAAGTAATGTAACAAGTATAACATACCTATCTAACATCATGAACCAAGTAATGTAACAAGTATAAGCTACCTATCTAACATCATGAACCAAGTAATGTAACAGGTATAACCTACATATCTAACACCATGAACCAAGTATTGTAACAAGTATAACCTACCTATCTAACATCATGAACCAAGTAATATAACAAGTAAAACCTACCTATCTAACATCATGAACCAAGTAATGTAACAAGTATAGCATACCTATCTAACATCATGAACCAAGTAATGTAACAAGTATAACATACCTATCTAACATCATGAACCAAGTAATGTAACAAGTATAACATACCTATCTAACATCATGAACCAAGTAATGTAACAAGTATAACCTACCTATCTAACATCATGAACCAAGTAATGTAACAAGTATAGCATACCTATCTAACATCATGAACCAAGTAATGTAACAAGTATAACATACCTATCTAACATCATGAACCAAGTAATGTAACAAGTATAACATACCTATCTAACATCATGAACCAAGTAATGTAACAAGTATAACCTACCTATCTAACATCATGAACCAAGTAATGTAACAAGTATAGCATACCTATCTAACATCATGAACCAAGTAATGTAACAAGTATAACATACCTATCTAACATCATGAACCAAGTAATGTAACAAGTATAACATACCTATCTAACATCATGAACCAAGTAATGTAACAAGTATAACCTACCTATCTAACATCATGAACCAAGTAATGTAACAGGTATAACCTACATATCTAACATCATGAACCAAGTAATGTAACAAGTATAGCATACCTATCTAACATCATGAACCAAGTAATGTAACAAGTATAACATACCTATCTAACATCATGAACCAAGTAATGTAACAAGTATAACATACCTATCTAACATCATGAACCAAGTATTGTAACAAGTATAACATACCTATCTAACATCATGAACCAAGTAATGTAACAAGTATAACCTACCTATCTAACATCATGAACCAAGTAATGTAACAAGTATAGCATACCTATCTAACATCATGAACCAAGTAATGTAACAAGTATAACATACCTATCTAACATCATGAACCAAGTAATGTAACAAGTATAACATACCTATCTAACATCATGAACCAAGTAATGTAACAAGTATAAGCTACCTATCTAACATCATGAACCAAGTAATGTAACAGGTATAACCTACATATCTAACACCATGAACCAAGTATTGTAACAAGTATAACCTACCTATCTAACATCATGAACCAAGTAATATAACAAGTAAAACCTACCTATCTAACATCATGAACCAAGTAATGTAACAAGTATAGCATACCTATCTAACATCATGAACCAAGTAATGTAACAAGTATAACATACCTATCTAACATCATGAACCAAGTAATGTAACAAGTATAACATACCTATCTAACATCATGAACCAAGTAATGTAACAAGTATAACCTACCTATCTAACATCATGAACCAAGTAATGTAACAGGTATAACCTACATATCTAACACCATGAACCAAGTATTGTAACAAGTATAACCTACCTATCTAACATCATGAACCAAGTAATGTAACAAGTATAGCATACCTATCTAACATCATGAACCAAGTAATGTAACAAGTATAACATACCTATCTAACATCATGAACCAAGTAATGTAACAAGTATAACATACCTATCTAACATCATGAACCAAGTAATGTAACAAGTATAACCTACCTATCTAACATCATGAACCAAGTAATGTAACAAGTATAGCATACCTATCTAACATCATGAACCAAGTAATGTAACAAGTATAACATACCTATCTAACATCATGAACCAAGTAATGTAACAAGTATAACATACCTATCTAACATCATGAACCAAGTAATGTAACAAGTATAACCTACCTATCTAACATCATGAACCAAGTAATGTAACAGGTATAACCTACATATCTAACATCATGAACCAAGTAATGTAACAAGTATAGCATACCTATCTAACATCATGAACCAAGTAATGTAACAAGTATAACATACCTATCTAACATCATGAACCAAGTAATGTAACAAGTATAACATACCTATCTAACATCATGAACCAAGTATTGTAACAAGTATAACATACCTATCTAACATCATGAACCAAGTAATGTAACAAGTATAACCTACCTATCTAACATCATGAACCAAGTAATGTAACAAGTATAGCATACCTATCTAACATCATGAACCAAGTAATGTAACAAGTATAACATACCTATCTAACATCATGAACCAAGTAATGTAACAAGTATAACATACCTATCTAACATCATGAACCAAGTAATGTAACAAGTATAACCTACCTATCTAACATCATGAACCAAGTAATGTAACAGGTATAACCTACATATCTAACACCATGAACCAAGTATTGTAACAAGTATAACCTACCTATCTAACACCATGAACCAAGTAATGGAACAGGTATAAACTTAACCTATCTAACATCATGAACCAAGTTATGTAACAGGTATAACCTACCTATTTCACATCATGAACCAAGTAACGTAACAAGTATAACCTACCTATCTAACATCATGAACCAAGTAATGTAACAGGTATAACCTACCTATCTAACATCATGAACCAAGTAACGTAACAAGTATAACCTACCTATCTAACATCATGAACCAAGTAATGTAACAGGTATAACTTACATATCTAACACCATGAACCAAGTATTGTAACAAGTATAACCTACCTATCAAACACCATGAACCAAGTAATGTAACAGGTATAAACTTAACCTATCTAACATCATGAACCAAGTTATGTAACAGGTATAACCTACCTATTTCACATCATGAACCAAGTAACGTAACAAGTATAACCTACCTATCTAACATCATGAACCAAGTAATGTAACAAGTATAATATATCTGTCTAACATCATGAACCAAGCAATGTAACAAGTATAACCTACTTATCTAACATCATGAACCAAGTTATGTAACAGGTATAACCTACCTATTTCACATCATGAACCAAGTAACGTAACAAGTATAACCTACCTATCTAACATCATGAACCAAGTAATGTAACAAGTATAACATACCTATCTAACATCATGAACCAAGTAATGTAACAAGTATAACATACCTATCTAACATCATGAACCAAGTAATGTAACAAGTATAGCATACCTATCTAACATCATGAACCAAGTAATGTAACAAGTATAGCATACCTATCTAACATCATGAACCAAGTAATGTAACAAGTATAACATACCTATCTAACATCATGAACCAAGTAATGTAACAAGTATAACATACCTATCTAACATCATGAACCAAGTAATGTAACAAGTATAACATACCTATCTAACATCATGAACCAAGTTATGTAACAAGTATAACATACCTATCTAACATCATGAACCAAGTAATGTAACAAGTATAACCTGCCTTAATCGAACATCATAAACCAAGTAATGTAACAAGTATAACCTACCTATCTAAAATCATGAACAGAGTAATGTAACAGGTATAACCTACCTATCTAACACCATGAACCAAGTAATATAACAAGTATAACCTGCCTTAATCGAACATCATAAGCCAAGTAATGTAACAAGTATAACCTACCTATCTAAAATCATGAACAGAGTAATGTAAAAAGTATAACATACCTATCTAACATCATGAACCAAGTTATATAACAAGTATAACATGCCTATCTAACATCATGAACCAAGTAATGTAACAAGTATAACCTACCTATCTAACATCATGAACCAAGTAATGTAACAAGTATAACATACCTATCTAACATCATAAACCAAGTTATGTAACAAGTATAACATACCTATCTAACACCATGAACCAAGTAATGTAACAAGTATAACATACCTATCTAACATCATGAACCAAGTAATTTAACAAGTATAACCTACCTATCTAACATCATGAACCAAGTAATGTAACAAGTATAGCATACCTATCTAACATCATGAACCAAGTAATGTAACAAGTATAACATACCTATCTAACATCATGAACCAAGTAATGTAACAAGTATAACATACCTATCTAACATCATGAACCAAGTAATGTAACAAGTATAAGCTACCTATCTAACATCATGAACCAAGTAATGTAACAGGTATAACCTACATATCTAACACCATGAACCAAGTATTGTAACAAGTATAACCTACCTATCTAACATCATGAACCAAGTAATATAACAAGTAAAACCTACCTATCTAACATCATGAACCAAGTAATGTAACAAGTATAGCATACCTATCTAACATCATGAACCAAGTAATGTAACAAGTATAACATACCTATCTAACATCATGAACCAAGTAATGTAACAAGTATAACATACCTATCTAACATCATGAACCAAGTAATGTAACAAGTATAACCTACCTATCTAACATCATGAACCAAGTAATGTAACAAGTATAGCATACCTATCTAACATCATGAACCAAGTAATGTAACAAGTATAACATACCTATCTAACATCATGAACCAAGTAATGTAACAAGTATAACATACCTATCTAACATCATGAACCAAGTAATGTAACAAGTATAACCTACCTATCTAACATCATGAACCAAGTAATGTAACAAGTATAGCATACCTATCTAACATCATGAACCAAGTAATGTAACAAGTATAACATACCTATCTAACATCATGAACCAAGTAATGTAACAGGTATAACCTACATATCTAACACCATGAACCAAGTATTGTAACAAGTATAACCTACCTATCTAACACCATGAACCAAGTAATGGAACAGGTATAAACTTAACCTATCTAACATCATGAACCAAGTAATGTAACAAGTATAACCTACCTATCTAACATCATGAACCAAGTAATGTAACAAGTATAGCATACCTATCTAACATCATGAACCAAGTAATGTAACAAGTATAACATACCTATCTAACATCATGAACCAAGTAATGTAACAAGTATAACATACCTATCTAACATCATGAACCAAGTAATGTAACAAGTATAACCTACCTATCTAACATCATGAACCAAGTAATGTAACAGGTATAACCTACATATCTAACATCATGAACCAAGTAATGTAACAAGTATAGCATACCTATCTAACATCATGAACCAAGTAATGTAACAAGTATAACATACCTATCTAACATCATGAACCAAGTAATGTAACAAGTATAACATACCTATCTAACATCATGAACCAAGTATTGTAACAAGTATAACATACCTATCTAACATCATGAACCAAGTAATGTAACAAGTATAACCTACCTATCTAACATCATGAACCAAGTAATGTAACAAGTATAGCATACCTATCTAACATCATGAACCAAGTAATGTAACAAGTATAACATACCTATCTAACATCATGAACCAAGTAATGTAACAAGTATAACATACCTATCTAACATCATGAACCAAGTAATGTAACAAGTATAACCTACCTATCTAACATCATGAACCAAGTAATGTAACAGGTATAACCTACATATCTAACACCATGAACCAAGTATTGTAACAAGTATAACCTACCTATCTAACACCATGAACCAAGTAATGGAACAGGTATAAACTTAACCTATCTAACATCATGAACCAAGTTATGTAACAGGTATAACCTACCTATTTCACATCATGAACCAAGTAACGTAACAAGTATAACCTACCTATCTAACATCATGAACCAAGTAATGTAACAGGTATAACCTACCTATCTAACATCATGAACCAAGTAACGTAACAAGTATAACCTACCTATCTAACATCATGAACCAAGTAATGTAACAGGTATAACTTACATATCTAACACCATGAACCAAGTATTGTAACAAGTATAACCTACCTATCAAACACCATGAACCAAGTAATGTAACAGGTATAAACTTAACCTATCTAACATCATGAACCAAGTTATGTAACAGGTATAACCTACCTATTTCACATCATGAACCAAGTAACGTAACAAGTATAACCTACCTATCTAACATCATGAACCAAGTAATGTAACAAGTATAACATACCTATCTAACATCATGAACCAAGTAATGTAACAAGTATAACATACCTATCTAACATCATGAACCAAGTAATGTAACAAGTATAGCATACCTATCTAACATCATGAACCAAGTAATGTAACAAGTATAGCATACCTATCTAACATCATGAACCAAGTAATGTAACAAGTATAACATACCTATCTAACATCATGAACCAAGTAATGTAACAAGTATAACATACCTATCTAACATCATGAACCAAGTAATGTAACAAGTATAACCTACCTATCTAACATCATGAACCAAGTAATGTAACAAGTATAACCTACCTATCTAACATCATGAACCAAGTAATGTAACAGGTATAACCTACATATCTAACACCATGAACCAAGTATTGTAACAAGTATAACCTACCTATCTAACATCATGAACCAAGTAATGTAACAAGTATAACATACCTATCTAACATCATGAACCAAGTAATGTAACAAGTATAACATACCTATCTAACATCATGAACCAAGTAATGTAACAAGTATAACCTACCTATCTAACATCATGAACCAAGTGATGTAACAGGTATAACCTACATATCTAACACCATGAACCAAGTATTGTAACAAGTATATCCTACCTATCTAACACCATGAACCAAGTAATGTAACAGGTATAAACTTATCCTATCTAACATCATGAACCAAGTTATGTAACAGGTATAACCTACCTATTTCACATCATGAACCAAGTAACGTAACAAGTATAACCTACCTATCTAACATCATGAACCAAGTAATGTAACAAGTATAATATATCTGTCAAACATCATGAACCAAGCAATGTAACATGTATAACCTACTTATCTAACATCATGAACCAAGTAATGTAACAGGTATAACCTACCTATCTAACACCATGAACCAAGTAATGTAACAAGTATAATATATCTGTCAAACATCATGAACCAAGCAATGTAACAAGTATAACCTACTTATCTAACATCATGAACCAAGTAATGTAACAGGTATAACCTACCTATCTAACATCATGAACCAAGTAATGTAACAAGTATAATATATCTGTCAAACATCATGAACCAAGCAATGTAACAAGTATAACCTACTTATCTAACATCATGAACCAAGTAATGTAACAAATATAACCTACCTATCTAACATCATGAACCAAGTAATGTAACAGGTATAACCTACATATCTAACACCATGAACCAAGTATTGTAACAAGTATATCCTACCTATCTAACACCATGAACCAAGTAATGTAACAGGTATAAACTTAACCTATCTAACATCATGAACCAAGTAATGTAACAGGTATAACCTACCTATCTAACATCATGAACCAAGTAATGTAACAAGTATAGCATACCTATCTAACATCATGAACCAAGTAATGTAACAAGTATAACATACCTATCTAACATCATGAACCAAGTTATGTAACAGGTATAACCTACCTATTTCACATCATGAACCAAGTAACGTAACAAGTATAACCTACCTATCTAACATCATGAACCAAGTAATGTAACAAGTATAATATATCTGTCAAACATCATGAACCAAGCAATGTAACAAGTATAACCTACTTATCTAACATCATGAACCAAGTAATGTAACAGGTATAACCTACCTATCTAACATCATGAACCAAGTAATGTAACAAGTATAATATATCTGTCAAACATCATGAACCAAGCAATGTAACAAGTATAACCTACTTATCTAACATCATGAACCAAGTAATGTAACAGGTATAACCTACCTATCTAACACCATGAACCAAGTAACGTAACAAGTATAACCTACCTATCTAACATCATGAACCAAGTAATGTAACAAGTATAACCTACCTATCTAACATCATGAACCAAGTAATGTAACAAGTATAGCATACCTATCTAACATCATGAACCAAGTAATGTAACAAGTATAATATATCTGTCAAACATCATGAACCAAGCAATGTAACAAGTATAACCTACTTATCTAACATCATGAACCAAGTAACGTAACAAGTATAACCTACCTATCTAACATCATGAACCAAGTAATGTAACAAGTATAATATATCTGTCAAACATCATGAACCAAGCAATGTAACAAGTATAACCTACTTATCTAACATCATGAACCAAGTAATGTAACAGGTATAACCTACCTATCTAACACCATGAACCAAGTAATGTAGCAAGTATAACCTACATATCGAACATCATGAACCAAGTAATGTAACAAGTATAACCTACCAATCTAACATCATGAACCAAGTAATGTAACAAATATAACCTACCTATCTAACACCATGAACCAAGTAATGTAGCAAGTATAACCTACATATCGAACATCATGAACCAAGTAATGTAACAAGTATAACCTACCTATCTAACATCATGAACCAAGTAATGTAGCAAGTATAACCTACATATCGAACATCATGAACCAAGTAATGTAACAAGTATAACCTACCAATCTAACATCATGAACCAAGTAATGTAACAAATATAACCTACCTATCTAACATCATGAACCAAGTAATGTAGCAAGTATAACCTACATATCGAACATCATGAACCAAGTAATGTAACAAGTATAACCTACCAATCTAACATCATGAACCAAGTAATGTAACAAATATAACCTACCTATCTAACATCATGAACCAAGTAATGTAACAGGTATAACCTACCTATCTAACATCATGAACCAAGTAATGTAACAAGTATAACCTACCAATCTAACATCATGAACCAAGTTATGTAACAGGTATAACCTACCTATCTAACACCATGAACCAAGTAATGTAGCAAGTATAACATACCTATCTAACATCATGAACCAAGTAATGTAACAAGTATAACCTACCAATCTAACATCATGAACCAAGTTATGTAACAGGTATAACCTACCAATCTAACATCATGAACCAAGTAATGTAACAAATATAACCTACCTATCTAACACCATGAACCAAGTAATGTAGCAAGTATAACCTACATATCGAACATCATGAACCAAGTAATGTAACAAGTATAACCTACCTATCTAACATCATGAACCAAGTAATGTAACAAGTATAACATACCTATCTAACATCATGAACCAAGTAATGTAACAAGTATAACCTACCAATCTAACATCATGAACCAAGTTATGTAACAGGTATAACCTACCAATCTAACATCATGAACCAAGTAATGTAACAAGTATAACATACCTATCTAACATCATGAACCAAGTAATGTAACAAGTATAACCTACCTATCTAACATCATGAACCAAGTAATGTAACAAGTATAACATACCTATCTAACATCATGAACCAAGTAATGTAACAAGTATAACCTACATATCGAACATCATGAACCAAGTAATGTAACAAGTATAACCTACCTATCTAACACCATGAACCAAGTAATGTAACAAGTATAACCTACCTATCTAACATCATGAACCAAGTAATGTAACAAGTATAACCTACCTATCTAACACCATGAACCAAGTAATGTAGCAAGTATAACCTACATATCGAACATCATGAACCAAGTAATGTAACAAATATAACCTACCTATCTAACATCATGAACCAAGTAATGTAACAAGTATAACCTACATATCGAACATCATGAACCAAGTAATGTAACAAGTATAACCTACCAATCTAACATCATGAACCAAGTTATGTAACAGGTATAACCTACCTATCTAACACAAAGAACCAAGTAATGTAACAAGTATAACCTACCTATCTAACACCATGAACCAAGTAATGTAACAAGTATAACCTACCTATCTAACACCATGAACCAAGTAATGTAACAAGTATAACCTACCTATCTAACATCATGAACCAAGTAATGTAACAAGTATAACCTACGTATCTAACATCATGAACCAAGTAATGTAACAAGTATAACCTACCTATCTAACATCATGAACCAAGTAATGTAACAAGTACAACCTACCTATCTAACATCATGAACCAAGTAATGTAACAGGTATAACCTACCTATCTAACATCATGAACCAAGTAATGTAACAGGCTCTCCGAAGTGCCTCATCAGGAACATTCTCCGAACTGAGTATCGGAATTCCATAGGCGTGAAGGTATTTCTTATAGAAAGGATCCAAATTCATTTCGGCAACAACCGCGTTGGGAGGGGGAGAAACATGACGACAGTTGACATTCCTCCAGGCATCGCCCCTAAAATTAGGTTATCGAATTACACTTATAGTGTCGCAGTGTCTGAGTGGATATGGCGCCTGAACTGCTTACACAATAGTGTTTGGTGGCGCAGGTTCGAATCCGACTAAAGGCTGTAGAAATTTCGCACTGTTGTGTCCCTAGGCAAGACACTTTAGACATTAGTGCCTACGTCAACCCAGCGGTATAATGGGAACCTGGCTTTGCTGGGGTAATGATAATAAAAGCGCTTTGAGTATGCCGAGCATAATAAAGCGCTATATAAATAACCAATATTATTATTATTATTATTATTATTATAATCTAATTATAAAATATTACAAACGATACAACAATTTTCATTATACATGGTATTTTCCGCTGCACACACACAGATAAATCTTAATAAACAGTTCTGTGTCATAAAATCATAGAAATTCTAATTTTTTGAAATATATTTTCTATAATATCTCGACTCCCTACACGATAAAAATTGTATTTTGGTTATCTGATTTAAAATTCAATATTATTTTTCAATAGATATTTACTATATGGCAAACTGCACTATATGGCAAACTGCAACACCAAATTACCGTAGATGATTAAAAAGAAAATAATTAGTGTACACTGTACAGTACATATTTCATATGAATTATTTTTTTATTTTAGTAAGCATTCCAATCAATCAAGAAAACTGCTTAATTCCCACTGTTTACGCTTTCTCCACAATAAGTAGCTGTCTCTGTAGTCGCATAAGTGTCTGTGTCTGAAGTCGCTGTCTGTCTCCGGGTAATCTACAATCCTCTCAGTACCACCAATAAAACGGTGTCACATCTGTTCACAACCATCCTGAGCCAAAACCTAACTGGGATATATTACGACCAACTGATGTAAGAATACTCGGTAGGCGCCTGGAGAGAAGATATTCCATGCCTTATAAGCCTCGCAACAAATAATTACTGTATAAAGAATTGTATAGATGGATCGCGAAGACGCAACACAATGGACCTGAGTTTTAAACAAACACATCAAGTACTATGTTTAAAATCAATTTTAAACAACTATAACTTTGAACTTCAACACAAACATGCATCCTCAGCTTCTTCAACTTGGACTATTAAATACACTCAAAACTGGCTATCACCTTCCAATCTTGTCCCCCACTGGCTAAATATTGCTGAACTTTATACCCTCATGTGCCTCCTATAATTGTATATTTGACTTTAGATTTTATTTCATTATATCTTATATCTCGTTACGGTTCCATATGCATATATGATTATCATCATGATTATCATTATCATTATCATTATCATTATCGTAGAACTGTTTGACCTAATTTTACCTGCTGTCATGAATTTATATTATATATTAGACCTACAATTTTAATTATAGCCATCGAAGGCGTAAGTCAGGTAATAAAAATTAAAAAATAAAAAATAAAAAATACTACCCTATCTACACCATGTCCTGGATCTTCTACTACTACTACTAGTATAGGCATGCTGCATTGCAGATGCATTTTTAAGAATGCTGTGCCGGCTTGTCGACAAAATTGCGCCGCCACAACTCCCTATCACCCATGACATTTTCTAGATCATCCGCATCTTCAAGGCCAGTGTCCTTTAAGATGCGTCTCAAGAAAGTCATGGGCTGTCCACCATGCTTATTCACTCCATGAGGCTGCCAAAGCACAAGATTATGCACTGGCTGGTCCTCACGGCGAAAGCAATGTCCTGCAAAGCAGAGGCGGCTTTGTTCTAGTGTCAAGCTTGGGGGAACCAATGAGACACCTCCAATGTTATATACTCACCTGACTTCCGAATCCATGATCACAGGTAACAGAAGTCGTCCACATGCTCAAGCATACCATCATTTGAGCTTATACTCATCCGGTCAGAGACTTGCTGAGGACTTTCAAAGATAACTGTCAAAATTTTGGTCTTTCTGGAGTTAATAAAAAGACCAACAATAGAAGCAGCCTGTTCTAATGAGCTGAGGAGCCGTTGGGCATCACCCCATTATCATCGTGATGATCTAAAGACATGCGTAGAACATAGTCAACCACAATTATGAACATATTCTGGAATATAGTGTCGTTATTCAGGTACCTGCCCCCCACCCCCAAATATTTCTACAAATCTTAATGAGATCGCATAAAATTTTAAACAGAGATAGTTTCACTTCCCTCCTCCTTGCTGGGTGAGCCAGAATTTTTATTTTTGCTGTCATTCTTTAGCTACAAGTGTTTGAAAAAGGTGTCTCCGGCGATATTACACCAGTTACACCGCAGTTATTCTTCTACCTTATAGCTGTTTGTTGGTACCAATGGAAAGCTGGCCATGCAAGGATTCCAAATATGTAACAATCTGAATTTCGTCGTAAAACAGCTGAGATATAGGCATTCTAAAGTTGAATGGTTTTACACCTGCGCTATTTTATTCTATTTAATAAATACACCATTTTCTAGAACATTTTGTTTATCCCATACGTAGCTGGGCAACAATGCAATAACTGTAGCTCTATTCATACATAAACAAAGTGTTCCAGAATATGATTTATTTGTTAAATAGAATAAAATAACCTCGCACAGGCGCAAAACCAAGCAACTTTCGAAAGCTCATATCTCATTGTATTAATATATAATGAGTATGATATGATTCATATCATACTCATTTTTTATAATGAAATTCAGATTATGTTACATATTTGGAATCCTTACAGGGCCAGCTTTCTAACAATATCAACAAATCATTATAAGGTTGAAGAATAACTGCAGTGTATATGGTACAATATCGTCGGAGACACCCTTTTCAAACACGATTGAAAGCAAAAATAAAAATTCTGGCTCACCCACGGAGGAGGAGGGAGGTGGAACTATCTATGTTTCAAATTTCATGCAATTTCATTAAGGTTTCTAGAAAAATGTACTACACTATACTATATAACTACATTACATTCCAGGACATGGTGAGTCAGTGTCAAGGTACTCAGGTGATCAGGTCCGGGCCACTCAGGACCTATAGCTGTCAGCACTTTACGGCATCCAAATCAGTACTAGTGCTGAGGACACTATTGAATGTTGAGGCATGGAATCTATGCACTAGTAATGGTACCGGAATGCCATCTGTCTATTGTATAGCTTTGCAGCAATCGAGATCAATGAGATTCTCCGAAAAGAACCATAGAGTGTTAGGTAGTTGGCCTTCTTGGGAACTGGCACCAACTTATTTGTTCAATTCAACAATTCTGTTCCGGACAATTTCGTCCCTAAACACTAAATAAATGGGACGGAATTGTTCGGGATTGAATTGTCCGGGATCGAATTGTCCTAGGACCGAATTGTCCGGGACCTAATTGTCCGGTTCCTGATAGAAACATAATTCGGACCAAAAACAAAATACTATGAAAATTGAATTACTAATATTTTGCTACTTATTTAGCATTTAATATGTATAGATTCAAGAATAAATTGCTGTTAAATTAATAGCTTATTTTAATTTAATAGTACTACTGGTCAACACCATCTTTTTTACCTGTTACTTAAATCAGTTTTAAACATTTTAAATACATACTACTATTACTAGATAGTAAATAATTCACTAGCTCCACTAGCTACCATAAGTAATAATGTTAACAAAAAAAGTAAAATCTTTTAACAAAGTAAAAAAAACACTATAAAAACCTATATAAACTACTATAAAAATATCTACTAAGTTTCTAGAACATTCACCATTATCAATTTTGTTCCCGGACAATTCGGTCCCGGACAATTCGGTCCCATTAATATGTATGTTTTGGGGCCGAATTTGTCCCAGTCTGTCTCCGGACAATTCGGTCACGGAGAATTTGGTCCCGGACAATTCGGTCCCAAAATACAAAATTAATGGGACCGAATTGTCCGGGACCGAATTGCCCGGGACCGAATTGTCCGGGACCGAATTGTCCGGGACCGAATTGTCCGAACCGAATTTCCCGAGAACGAATTGTCCTGCTTGGTTAATTATATAGCGCTTTATTATGCTCGGCATACTCAAAGCGCTTTTATTATCATTACCCCAGCAAAGCTAGGTTCCCATTATACCGCTGGGTTGGCGTAGGCACTAACTAATGTCTAAAGTGTCTTGCCTAGGGACACAACAATGCGAAATTTCTACAGCCTTTAGTCGGATTCGAACCTGGGCCACCAAACACTATTGTGTAAGCAGTTCATGCGCCGTATCCACTCGGACACTACGACATCTTTCTGCGCCTTATAGAGGTCATTTCGGCACTTCCTAATTTTGTGGTCAGTCCAGGGGGCCTTTTTCCTGTTTCGAGGGTATACAGGAACTTTTTCTGCAGCTGCTAACTTAACTGCTTCTGTGAAGGCAGTATAGCCCTCATAGTGATCTGCCGCCTCAGAGACAAGAACCTCATACCTATTGCTCAGCTGTAGTGTGAAGCTGGATCTCACACTTGGCTGTTGCAACAAAGAGGACCAGTCATGCCGCGGCAAGGCAGATTTCGTTGTTCTGCTAGCACGCAGACTAGTCTTACCTTGGCCACAATAAGGCGGTGATCACTGGAGAAGGGTCGAAGTGTAAATGCGTTACAGTCTTGTATAGAGCTCCTGTATTTCCTACGAAACAGAAAATGAATCTATCTGGGACTTGTGACGCGATGTAGGTGATTGATGCAGACTTGCATTAAAGTCTTCCAGGAATGTTAGAATGCCCAAACGCCCCATTCCATGTACCAAAATCCCATTCCCAATTCCTGTGCTTTTTGCTTTTCCCCAATTTTAAATTCATACATAAAATTTTTCTTGTGCTCTATGTGAATCAACCTTTCATCTGCCTTGTGGTCAGCATTTTTCCCGTGGTGAATTTTTATCTCAAATAAAAGTAACACCTATTTTTATATCTCTTGCCGTTTTAATGACGTTTACCCTTTTCATCTGTTTTATTTTTTATATCTCTTGCCGTTTTAATGACGTTTACCCTTTTCATCTGTTTTATTTTTTATATCTCTTGCCGTTTTAATGACGTTTACCCTTTTCATCTGTTTTATTTTTTATATCTCTTGCCGTTTTAATGACGTTTACCCTTTTCATCTGTTTTAGATGAAGACGAGGGAGATTTTAAACGATTCGTTATTGCGCTAGAAATAAATCATTTAAATCAAACTTTTTCAAATATTGACCCTGAGCTAAATATTACCAATGTGGAGTTTGATAAAGATACATTATCTTAAGACTTTCTTCCACGAAACCAAATAGCTTTTCTGTATTTTTTAATTTAAACTGTCAAAACCTTTCTTATTTTGATTACATAATAAGCCAGTTTCTTAAAATTCTTGAATATAAATTTGATATTTTTACTTTTACGGAAACTTTTTCAATTAAAAAAAACATAGAATTTTATAAACGGTTACCTACGTAACTACTTATACTTACTTATACGTTACTACTTAAGAGACTCAATACAAGTCACAGAGTTTCCTGAGTTCCAAATCCCAGGGACTCGAAAACTAATGAGTTAAAATTTCTCGACCTAATTCAAAATCGCTAATAATAGGCACAATCTACTAGTAGCGACCGTCTGTCAGACAGACGCTGTTATTCCCACTCAATTCATTTCGCATCACCTACATTAAATGCATCATTAACTGTGACCCCACACTACCTTCATCATTGCCAAAAATATAAATGTGTTTTCAATGATCCTAAAACAAAACTATCTTTCGATTACTCTAAATATGACGAACAATGTTTTTTAAACGATATAAACTCTCATCTAAACTTGTAGTACACCGATAATTATATTTCCCGGCTGACAAATTTGATCGTTTCTACGATGATATATCCAAAGTATTTGGTAAAAAATGGATCATTTCAGGTATCATAAAATCAATCAGACTTAAAGATAAACTATATAGGAAATTGTTAAAATCTCACTCTGAAACTGACCGCAAAATATTCAACACCTTCCGTAACAAACTATCGAAAATCCTAAAAGTAGCAGAGAAGAATTAATAGACCTACCAATTCGATCAACACTCCTCTAACATAATAAAAACTTGGTCTATAATAAATACGTATTATATAAATGAAATTTTTACTGATTCCATTGAATTCAGAACCATCACAAACCCATATAACGCAATAAACAAGGTGACACCATCAATTGATATATTTGATGGTTTTTAAAATTTGGTGCTAGTACCACATACCCACTTCCGAAAAATACAAGTTTGAGATGTCTAGTTCGATAATTATATATTCCATTGAATTCAGAACAGCCATAAACCTCTAAACGCGCAGGAAATAAATTGTCACAAGCAATTTTATCTATTGAATGGATTTTCAAAATTTCGTGCTAGCACCAAAATTTGCACACAGCACCGAAAATACAAGTTTGATACGCTTGGTGCAACTCGTAAATATTTCATCGAAACCAGAACCCCAAAAAACCCCAATTGCGTAAAAAACAAGTTTCAAACAATCAATTTACAAAATTGAATATTTCAAAATTGGGTGCAGGCACCAAAATTTGGCACCCGCTGAAAAAAACATTGTTTGAAATTTCTAAATCAATTTATATGAATTCCATCCAATTGCTAACACCAAAAAACCGGTGTAAATCAAAAATAGAGATGTTACAATTCATATTTAATGAAATGTAATTTTCAAAAAACCTCTCAAAAAAAGTGCCAAAAGTAGGGTAAAAAATGGTGCCATAACTCGAAAACTACCCAATATTTTTGAAAACGGTTTTCACTTCTAGGAAGACAATAGATTTTTAGGAAAAAAATTCCCAACTGCGTTTGTTTCAGAATTATAATAAAAAAACCACGGGGGAGGAGGGGGGGTCATATTGACCCCCCCCCCGGGTTTAATAGGGTTAATACAACAACCATTTTTAGGGGGTCGGAGCCCCCCCCCCCCCCTAATTGTTTTCAAATTTCAATAAAATGCTACAAAATTCGATATGATGATAGATCGACACCTTTTCTTACTGGTGGCCTGCCCGGATTTTTCAATTTCTCAGATATTTCCACACAACAAGCCCGTAAAAAATGTCTATTTAGCAATGTTTAACCACCGTAGATGTATATAATATTGAGGGCAGAGTAGCAGCTAACCATTTGCGTCCAATCGGTCCCACCCCTGCCCTGTTTGGACTCAGACGGTGATTCTGGTGTTCTGCAGTCTGCACTATCGCCAAGTTCCAATAGCGTGAAGCTGCACCAACGTATGACGTTGACACCGCATGACGTTTGTCCGACGTTGTGCCCTTTTATTTAGACTTTTTTCACTACCTATAGATTTTCTATAGACCTTTTCATGTATTATATTTGTTCAGAGTATTTATAGCACGAAATACTAAAACTATGCACTATTTTTATATGCCAGAATGGGAGCAATATAACATCTTGGAAAGAACAGAAATCACTGTGTTTTTGAACTATCTATGAAGGGTTGTGGATGTCCGTAAATAACAAGTCATTGAAGGACCGTGTACTAGTAGGAAATATTTACATGACAGTATTGATAGCCAGAAACCAAAACAATAAGGCTAAAAGAAACACTTTTTGGAAACCTTAGAGATACAAAGCCGTTTTAGGATATTATCGTGCCAGATGCACGCGAAATCCATTACAGGATCGAAAACAATACGTTTCCATTGACGGTATAAACCCTTCTCTTCTACAATTACTCTGCAGACTCCCACTAGGAAGTACCCTCTCTCCGATTCTATTCATCCGCTTAATTAATGTCTTCCTAACGTTACAACATTATTAAGTACCCTTTTTGCTGATGACTTTACTTTATTGAACTTTGCTAATGAATGACCTCCACACCCTTTTATATCACACACGTTCTCTGAACTAACAAAACCAATAGACTGGGTTTTTAATCCATGTTATATTCAACCCAGACAACAATGTATTACGGTTTAATATGTTTGTATATTAATGTTTATATTCAGTTGTTATTATTGTTATTACTAAAAACATCATTAAAACTCCCCTCCAGACCACACTAGCTAGCAGTCTAGTCTGATCGGTGGTATTTACTCTCGCCTTTCATAAATAAATAAATAAATAAATAAAATATTATTATTATTCAGGTGCTGTGTGTATTTAATATATCACAAATTATCGCAATTTGAAATAAATAATCTGATAAAAAATAATCTGAACAAACTAAATAATTAACCTGTCAGGGAACCAAGGATTCATGTCTCGTTTATCAATGGATCTTTTACGAATATTCTCCGCCGGTTCGTAACGTTTAGTTAAGGAACTCAAGGCAGCCACTCTATCTGCCGCGCCGGCTGGTTTAGGTAACGTATCGGGGTCAACTGCATCTCTCTTCGCCCGCTTTCCCCCATCAACCGTAAAAAGATCCTTCACTGACCAATCATTAACGCTTGGTGGTGGAGCTGGTGTGGCTGGTGGTGCATTGGTGGGCGCCGGTGGCGGGGACGTTTTTTTATGACTCCTGTATGTCGACTCGTTTCCAAGAGTTCTAGCCGTGGCAGAATCATCACCACGTGCTAAAAATAGATAACAACTCTGTTACAATTATTGTTATGAATGAAGACGGTATGTCAGACTTGACTGGAAAGCAACACACATAGTAGATAGAATGACACAATCAATAATAATAAGTGAATTGTTGTGGGGCGAGTGACGCGGTGTATTAAATATACAATGTAAATAGGACAATATGATAATGCTCTCCATAGCGAAAAATATCAAAAGGCCCTATTGGGGCTCGAACCCGGTACCTAGGTTTCAAACTTCCTCTCCCACTCCACAGCGAAATATTCATCCGGTCTGGTAGCTCAGTACACTCACCCGGCTGATGATAACCAGAAGTTTGAAACCTAGGTACTGGGTTCGAGTCCCAATAGGGCCGGTTGATATTTTTCGCTATGGAAACGCCTATTTACATTGTATATTGAATGACACAATCGATAGCTTGTTTACGCTTAGTAAAAGGACAGCTAGCTATCTCAAAAAACAAAACTAAACATCAACAAAGCAACGGTTCTCCCATATCACAACTACTGCACCGAAATATTGGCACCTTTAAACAACAAACACGGATACACCAATCTTTTGTACGGATTTGAAAAACTATAAAATCACGCACTACGAATTATTCAAAACAAACGAATACAGGAGCTGACTCTGTCTGGAACGGAAGAAAGTCTTAAAACCAATGCTATTTCTTATACTCTACGATCCATGCGAGATTACAATGCACTCAAAAATTACATCTACAACCTAAGCATACGATTCTTGCACCTTACATTGCCATTGCTCAATAATAGATCTACAAATAAAACTTAAACAAATAAAATAAAGTTTAACAAGAAAAGGCTCCTTTGCAGAAGTGAAGGCTGCTGCAAAGAGCATTAAGACCAATCGTGCCAGTGGAGTAGATGGTGTTCCCCCTGAGGTCTTTAAAATACCTGAGTGTTTAAAGCTCATCTATCCCATCATAGTAGACATGTACCGAACAACAAGAGTCCCACAAGAAATGAAAACAAATAAGTTGGTGCCAGTTCCCAAGAAGGGCAACCTAACACTCTATGGTTCTTTTCGGGGAATCTCATTGATCTCGATTGCTGCAAAGCTATACAATAGGATTCTATTAAATCGCATCAGGGATCCCATTGAGAGACTGCTCCGTGGAAATCAGAATGGGTTCCGTAAAGGTCGTGGGACCATGGAGCCCATTTTGGCACTTAGAAGGATAATTGAAGAGTTATCAAAAAAGAAAGACAGGCATCTGCCTGTTATCTTTGTTGACTTCTTCAAGGCCTTTGATTCAGTCTCTCGCTCACGTATGTTCAGCATACTTTCATTATATGGGATTCCTGATGAAATTATTGCAGCAATCAGATCAGTATACGATGGTTCGACAACATTTGTGTCTACTGTTGACGGTGACACAGAACCATTTGAAGTGTTATGGGGCGTCCTCCAAGGAGACACACTTGCACCATTCTTGTTCATTATTGTGGTTGACTATTTTCTATGCATGTCCTTAGATCATTATAATGATGATGGGGTGATGATAACTCAACCTACTGGCTCTAGAAGTCGAGGAAATCCTGCCAAGTACCTAACTGATCTAGACTTTGCTGATGACATAGGAGTACTCTCAGAATCATTAGAGGGAGCCCAACGGCTCCTAAGCTCATTAGAACATGCTGCTTCTAGTGTTGGTATTTTTATTAACTCCAGAAAGACCAAAATTCTGACAGTTAACTTCGAAAGTCCTCAGCAAGTCTCTGATCGGATGAGCATAAGCTCAAAGGATGGTATGCTTGAGCATGTGGACGACTTCTGTTACCTGGGATCATGGATCCGGAAGTCAGATGAGGACCTTGGAATACGTAAGGGAAAGGCATTGGCAGCCTTGAATAGGCTTTCCAGGATTTGGAAGTCACCGAGAATTAATCGGAAACTTAAGGTCCGATTATTTAGAGCAGCAGTAGTTCCAGTACTCCTCTACGGGAGTCCATGCTGGGCTCTAACTGCTGAGGACACCAAATCTCTGGATGGCACATTCACAAGAATGCTACGCCGGGTTCATTGTGTCAAGTACAATGCACACATCTCCAACCAGACACTATATAACATTGGAGGTGTCTCATTGGTTCCCCCAAGCTTGACACTAGAACAAAATCGCCTCCGCTTTGCAGGACATTGCTTTCGCCGTGAGCACCAGCCAGTGCATAATCTTGTACTTTGGCAGCCTTATGGAGTGAATAAACATGGTGGACAGCCCATGACTTTTTTGAGACGCATCTTAAAGGACACTGGCCTTAAAGATGCGGATGATCTAGCAAATATCATGGGTGATAGGGAGTTGTGGCGGTGCAATTTTGTGACAAGCCGGCACAGCATTCTTAAAAATGCAGCTGCAATGCAGCATGCCGATCCTAGTAGTAGTAGCTCAATAATAGATCTACAAATAAAACGTAGCAAATAAAATAATGTTTAACAATAAAATCCCACAAACCAAAAACAATTTATCTTTGAAATTTGGAACTCTCTAGAAATTGAAAAGAAACGCATCACTAATGTGAAGGATTACATAAATCTGAGCAGTGCTTAAATGGATCCCCATTTATTTCAACCTAGGTTTAAATGAATCCCTTGTCAACGGGGTTCAATACAACCTAGGTTTAAATGAATCCCTTGTCAACGGGGTTCAATACAACCTAGGTTTAAATGAATCCCTTGTCAACGGGGTTCAATACAACCTTGGTTTAAATGAATCCCTTGTCAACGGGGTTCAATACAACCTAGGTTTAAATGAATCCCTTGTCAACGGGGTTCAATACAACCTAGGTTTAAATGAATCCCTTGTCAACGGGGTTCAATACAACCTTGGTTTAAATGAATCCCTTGTCAACGGGGTTCAATACAACCTTGGTTTAAATGAATCCCTTGTCAAAGGGGTTCAATACAACCTTGGTTTAAATGAATCCCTTGTCAAAGGGGTTCAATACAACCTAGGTTTAAATGAATCCCTTGTCAAAGGGGTTCAATACAACCTTGGTTTAAATGAATCCCTTGTCAAAGGGGTTCAATACAACCTAGGTTTAAATGAATCCCTTGTCAACGGGGTTCAATACAACCTAGGTTTAAATGAATCCCTTGTCAACGGGGTCCAATACAACCTTGGTTTAAATGAATCCCTTGTCAACGGGGTTCTATACAACCTTGGTTTAAATGAATCCCTTGTCAAAGGGGTTCAATACAACCTTGGTTTAAATGAATCCCTTGTCAACGGGGTTCAATACAACCTAGGTTTAAATGAATCCCTTGTCAACGGGGTTCAATACAACCTAGGTTTAAATGAATCCCTTGTCAACGGGGTTCAATACAACCTTGGTTTAAATAGTACTCTGCGTTGATACCACTGCTTAAGCAGTGGTATCAACGCAGAGTACTTATCTAACATATAAGAGAGAACGTCTAACTATCATCTAACATCTAAGAGAGAACATCTAAGAGAGAACATCTAACTATCATCTAACATATAAGAGAGAACGTCTAACTATCATCTAACATATAAGAGAGAACGTCTAACTATCATCTAACATCTAAGAGAGAACATCTAACTATCATCTAACATCTAAGAGAGAACGTCTAACTATCATCTAACATCTAAGAGAGAACGTCTAACTATCATCTAACATCTAAAAGAGAACATCTAAGAGAGAACATCTAACTATCATCTAACATATAAGAGAGAACGTCTAACTATCATCTAACATCTAAGAGAGAACATCTAAGAGAGAACATCTAACTATCATCTAACATATAAGAGAGAACGTCTAACTATCATCTAACATATAAGAGAGAACGTCTAACTATCATCTAACATCTAAGAGAGAACATCTAACTATCATCTAACATCTAAGAAAGAACGTCTAACTATCATCTAACATCTAAGAGAGAACGTCTAACTATCATCTAACATCTAAAAGAGAACATCTAAGAGAGAACATCTAACTATCATCTAACATATAAGAGAGAACGTCTAACTATCATCTAACATCTAAGAGAGAACATCTAACTATCATCTAACATCTAAGAGAGAACGTCTAACTATCATCTAACATCTAAAAGAGAACATCTAAGAGAGAACATCTAACTATCATCTAACATATAAGAGAGAACGTCTAACTATCATCTAACATCTAAGAGAGAACGTCTAACTATCATCTAACATCTAAGAGAGAACGTCTAACTATCATCTAACATCAAAGAAAGAACGTCTAACTATCATCTAACATCTAAGAAAGAACGTCTAACTATCATCTAACATCTAAGAGAGAACGTCTAACATCTAAGAGAGAACATCTAACTATCATCTAACATCTAACATCTAAGAGAGAACATCTAACTATCATATAACATCTAAGAAAGAACGTTTAACTATCATCTAACATCTAAGAGAGACAATCTAACTATCATCTAACATCTTAGAAAGAACGTCTAACTATCATCTAACATCTAAGAGAGAACGTCTAACATCTAAGAGAGAACATCTAACATCTAAGAGGTAACATCTAACTATCATCTAACATCTAACATCTAAGAGAGACAATCTAACTATCATCTAACATCTTAGAAAGAACGTCTAACTATCATCTAACATCTAAGAGAGAACGTCTAACATCTAAGAGAGAACATCTAACATCTAAGAGGTAACATCTAACTATCATCTAACATCTAACATCTAAGAGAGAACATTTAACTATCATCTAACATCTAAGAAAGAACGTCTAACTATCATCTAACATATAAGAAAGAACGTCTAACTATCATCTAACATCTAAGAGAGAACGTCTAACATCTAAGAGAAGAAATCTAACTATCATCTAACATCTAAGAGAGATAGTCTAACTATCATCTAACATCTAAGAAAGAACGTCTAACTATCATCTAACATCTAAGAGAGACAATCTAACTATCATCCAACATGTAAGAGGGAACGTCTAACTATCATCTAACATCTAAAAGAGAACATCTAAGAGAGAACATCTAATCGTGGGGCAGGGCCGTCGAGAGGAAAAAGCGGCTGGGGCAACGCAATTGTGGTAAATCCTGGCCACATTTATATTTGATATTAGACTGATAGAATCAACTCAACTTCACAACAAACTGGCCCACCAATTGTTTAATTAATTTAATGTTCTGGAATAAATATTTACGAAGTGGTATCAATTTGACCACCATGAAGGCCTCCAAATTACAAGGTGGTGGTTTACCTAGTCTAAGTTCAGAAAATCTGACGGGCAGGGGAAATCCCCCCCCCCCCCTCACGTAGGCCCTAGGGTGGGGTGTGGCTGCAAATGTATAAAAAATTTGTTAAGTGTGTTGGTGTAAACTTAAAGTCAACGCCATTTCAAGAATAACTATTAATTAACTAAAAATATTATTAATCATCATTGTATAAAGGTATATTATTATATTTGCTCAGTTCAGTTGTCATTGAAAATTAATTGCTAATCACTCAAATTCTAGAATATCAAATTCTAGAATAACATTATTTTCTCGTATGTTGCCAATTCTAAATCCAATGCAATATCTATTACATTCATTCTTATAGGTATTCTATTGAAATCAGAACTTCCATTTTCTCAGAGTTCGTTTCCACTTGCCAATAATACTGAAGCTTTAAAATTCGCCAACTTCTTACATCGTTTCCACACCGCGGAGGTAAAGTATGCTGCAAAAGCTAAAGAATCTGTCAAATGTAAACGACAATGGTGATACAAAGCAAAAGATTTCCACTCATCGAGATTGCCAGAATCGACAAATTCGAAGATATCGTCTGCGGTTGCCAGATCCACACTTCGATACCAACGGCATGGACGTAAGGAAATCCTAAGTGTTGTGAACCGTGGGAGAAAATGGAGTGCTACCATTAAACTTATGTTGTTGGAGGTACAGTAGTTACACTGAGTGTGAAGGACTTCATTAAAATGTTATTGTTAGGTTGGTTACTCGTAACAACAATATCACAAGAGCTTAATGACAACGTGTTTATGTTCGGAAATATAAGACCTATATCGGACAGCGAGAGTTGGTCAACATCTCCAACCACCAAATCCTTAACTTGAGGAAGACTTACTTGGGGCCGAAAAGTTTCTGATAGAACTTTACAAAACCTTGATGGAGAACACCGCCATGATAAACTCAACACAGATAGCAAAGGGAAGTTATTGAGTTGTATAAATAATAGAAGATCTGAACCAATAGGCATTTCAATCGAAACAAAGTGCTAATTGAGCTTCAATCTGACAAACTGTGTATCTCGACAAACTGATAGAAACATACTTATATACTTAGTGATTGAGTGTTCACGATTATCGAATATTATTATCGGATATCGAAAACGGGATGTTGAAATCTTTACGAGTTTCTGTGTTAGATCTGAAATAATGTTAACCCGCGGTAGTAAGCGATGTAAGAGTAATATTAATGCGACTACTCTCACTATCTCTGACTCTGACTATGTGCTGGATATCCAGTTCCCGCAGATGCAGATGAAGTCCCCTCCTTAGTTTAAAGATGGCGATGGTAGAATAAGGAATTAGTAGAGTTATCAGATTAGAGCAGCTGTTTACGATCCAGTAAAAATGGCATTATTTATGTGAATAATTTTTATTGTTGTGAGAAAAGGAAAACTAGCCCCCCTAATCGGAAAAGCTTTCTTGAGTATGCGGTTGAATTGGTCATTTAAACTCGGTGGAATATATTTAAGTTTCCATGAAATGTCGCCTAATCTTCGTAAAATATTTCTTGTTTCGATTTGATTTGATTTGTTTATTACGTACATTATACAACGTATAAGTACAAATTAAGTAAAGTAACACAACATTAATAATTATGTGACATATTTAAAGTCCTCAATACCTTGGCCATTCTTGGCAGCCACTCGAGTATGGGAAGGATAATATATCGTGGAAATTCATCCTTAAATTCTTAATTTTGCTATGATATCAACTCTGCCGCCACACTGATTGAGATACAAGTCTCTAGGACTATATTTACATCGCGTTGACAGTTGCTGCGTGAATCAACGGGTTCATCTTGTTGTTGGAAATTAAACGAGTTGTTTTCCCATCGCTGGGATTCCGCGTTCACTATCCCAGCAGCTAACGCCCGGGTTATATTGGCAATACCGATGTCTTCTAATGTTAATCAAGGACTTCTATAACATATTATATATTCACTATATATATACTATAAATATACTGAATATATACCATGTTCTAGAAGTCCTTGTGTTAATAGGCGAAGGCAATTATTGTTCAGAATTACCAACGGTATTTTTTAATTCATCTTTCTGTAACTATATAAGTTATCCTATTACTTATGAAAACTGTTATTCTGTTATTTGAGGCGGTTGACAATGGAGACAACTCCAGTACCAACCTCAAATATTTATCGGGCCAGCGGCGGAGGGTGGGAGCGCAGTTCCTTTCCAACGGCTTCCATCACAAACTCTGCAGCTCAACAAGATGCTGGCGGCCCACCCCTGCATGTATTTGCCGCCTATGCAGCGGTCAGGCGTCCACTGCCGCCCATGCGATGGGCTGCAATGGGCTGACCAACGTGGCTCGCCCCACAACCCTCAGCCTCGCATTCCACCTTCAGCAAATATAAATATTACAATACCCGATTTTATTTAAATAATAACTCCCTAATATGTGGCTGTGTAATTAATACTTATATCTATTTTATTTATTTTTACTATAATGTGCTTCCTACAGTATTACTGTATTAATTTTTATAAACTACTTATTTTACTTATCCGTTGGATAAATTAAATGCCTTTATATCAAAACTGTTATCTTATTCATATATTATTTTGTAGGTAAGTATCTTTTAGTTGAATAGTAATGCTTCTTACGATCCATAGTAGGATCTCTTAGTAGAAACCAAGGCGTTCTAAACTGTAGTTTAGCGCGCCCCTGGTATAGACACACACGTTTACATTACTTTTTGAAAACAGGAATATGTTCTGGAATAATTTCGCCAGGATACAACCCGAGTCGCTCTTTCAGATGACCATCCTCAATAAATATCAATAAATATAATACAGTATCTACCACAAAATAATATTTAAAATATGATAATAACATCCTATCTTAGATAATGGATTAAGTTTTGATGAATTTGGTAGCCAGGGAAAAACATCACGCGCATTTCTAGAAAGATATATAATGTTAAACTCTAAAGTTCCATATTTTGGCAACTTGGCAATTTACCTACTTCACAACGAAATAACAGATATGTATAACTAAGAATTATACAATTCCAATAACCATTGTTTCTTGTATTTTATTTCTTATCAACCAAAACACCTAAACCAACATCTAAGATAGAATTTCAGAAGATACCAAGAAATTAGACTTTCGTTCATATTTCAAGTTAAAAATTGAAAAGATATCAAATTTTTCGCCACTATTTTCCGCTGACGTGAAAAGTACTGTACAGTAGGTCGATAGTATCAAATGAAGGATTATCTACTGCAGCCAATATTCGAGTTGTAGACGACTATTTACTAACGCCACACCAAAGTTAAAATAAAAAAAACCCTGACTGATCACAAATCACAGCCGTAGTAGGTGGCTGGGTGAACCACCAACGATCACAGTTTATTAGGTGCTACCAAGGAGACATCATTGAGATAAATCATGGAAGAAAGTCCCATGGAAGACGATATTCCTTGAGTGTAGAAATGCGCATAAAAATATTAACAGTATTATTAAGTAAAATAATAGGAGTATTGTTGGCCGAAACTAGTCGACTTTAATCGGTGCTCAGCCGCGCCCCGCTTCCCCACACTGGCCAGGGGCAGGTGTCCCCCCTTGGCACGCCCCTGGTTTTCAGTTGCGTCAAAGCTTAATGAGTTTAATTGTTTAATGAGTTTCGAACGCACTCAATAAATATTGTTAGCATGTGTAATGTGTATCTACTGTAGTAAATAATCTATTCTACTCTCGTAAAACTCTACACTTATAGACAGGGGGGAGGGGGGGGGGGGGGGGGGGGTGACTGGACGCAAATATCATCTCGGAGAAATAATATTTTGTCTCAATGTTAAATTAGCAATTTAGGGAAAGGAGCAGGTTACAGTGTTACGTTATTCTAACCAAAGCAAAGCAATAAATTAAGAATCAATCAACTGTTATTTGCGTCGATTTTTTGATTGCGTGTAAAGTCACCCCCCCCCCCCCCCCCCAACCTATCTCCTAATCTATGTAATATGTTATGTTCCAGTTTAACGTTATAAATCTTCCTAAAGCACAATTAGGAAATCAGTATGATCTTGGGGTGATTTGTCGTGAGCCTTACTTAGGTGAACCTTGACTGCGTGGCGGCTGTGAAATATTCTAGAACACAATATACATTCGTAGCAGCCACCACGTTCCCCACTCTGGTAGAACACCATTGGAGCTGAAGGCCCTAGAGTTGCCGACATCTCACTGACAGCCGGGCCTGGGACACTCATCCAACCATTGTGCAGTAATTTATCCAGTTGCGGATTGTTAAGCTCCGTAAACGGTAGGGTTGTATTATTTTTAGATGTGT
Source organism: Nemertoderma westbladi (assembly GCA_032718475.1). Taxonomy (NCBI): domain Eukaryota; kingdom Metazoa; phylum Xenacoelomorpha; order Nemertodermatida; family Nemertodermatidae; genus Nemertoderma; species Nemertoderma westbladi. The sequence goes on along the minus strand of JAUCBJ010005946.1, from coordinate 6,433 downwards.
CGTTGCCTTCTCCTATGGATTTAAGTTCCAATAGCCTCAAATTATATTCATTCCTGTCTTCCGAAACAACTGATGATCCCATAGCAGACTGGTTGGTGGCGACACGGTGGTTACTTTTGGGTATTTTTTTCTTTCCTTTTGGTCGTCGTTTTGGTGATGGCACTTGTGCTTCTACCTCGGTTGTATTCATCGACAACATAGTAGATCTGCACTGGGTTGTAGAGGTTGTGGGTAGCACAGTAGATCTGCACTGGGTTGTAGTGGTTGGGGGTGGCACAGTAGATCTGTACTGGGTTGTAGTGGTTGTGGGTGGCACAGTAGATCTGCACTGGGTTGTAGAGGTTGTGGGTGGCACAGTTGATCTGCACTGGGTTGTAGAGGTTGTGGGTGGCACAGGTTTATCAGTTTCTTGCTTGTTCGTAGAGCAATCCGGGAAAGGTTCACAAATAAACCCAGCATCAGAAAAACTCGGCGACAATTCCTCGTTCATTGGAGTTTCACTGTTTTCCTTATACGATTTTTCACTCGGTAATGTTTTATGCCCTGCTAGTAGATGCTGTGCCAACTCGTCGATGGAGCCGAACTCTGTGCAGCATTGTCTGCAGGATAGAATATCGGGGTTAGTAACGACCTCGGTATAGCGACTTATTCTTGAATCCCGACAGATCGCAATATGACTAAGAAAAGTTTCAGCGGAAAGAAATAACCGTTTACAATGAGAACAATTTGCACCTGAAAATACTTGACTTTCAAACTTTGTAAGTGTTTTGGAGTCGCAGTTGTTGTTTTTTATGCTGGTTTGGTTAGGTTTTCCATCTTCTGCCATTAGAAAACGCGGATAATGACCGCTTGTTGCAATGTGGATTGTCAGAGAAGAAATCGAATCGAATGTGTCGCTGCACACGAGGCATTTGAGAATCTCGTTCCTTAAGTTTTTATTTTCATTATTTCCACCACTAGTTTGAACTGATGATGTTCGCGAATTACTACCAACTGCAGTTGAAGGTACGCGTAATTGAGAAGGATAATGACACACTGTAATGGGTTGGGTACTAATTGGGGAGACGGCTGCGCTGCTTTTAATGTCAGGTATTTGCTTTTTTTCGTAGGACAACAACTGCGACACGGCAGTTGGTGTAAGACCCATCGACGGTTGCCACCAAATTGGCAAATCTGGCTGTAACTGATTACATTTCTTTCTGACTTCCTTAGTTCTTGGTTTCTCTACAATGAGGGTAGCAGTATCTATAGTTGCAGTTTTCGAGGAAGGCTTAGGAATATCAGAAACAATTAAATTTTTTGTAGAATATTTACTTCCATCAAAGTACATGTTTTTCATATCTCCACCTTCCGTTGTACCGAGGCATGAAAAACTTTGATTAGTTGTCAGTGGTTCACTGACACCAGAGTCAACATTATCAACCTCATCAATATGTGCCAAATTTACTCCTTTCGTCGCCCATTTCTGGAATAATTTCACTAACTTTGGATTACAATTTCCTTGATGGTTGAAGTTGGAGATGTGAACAGCAATCTCGTACATATTTCCGAAGCGTTTTTCACAAACTGGGCAAATAATATTGCAGACTATTGCCGCCAGAGGGTCCAAAGTTTTAATGACATTGTTATACATTTCCAGGAGCAGTTTGGAATCGTAGACTTTGTCTTTTACATAGCTGATAAATCCTGGTCTGACTGCGGCGAGGTAATCAGGAATTCCATCGTAGAATGTTGTTATATCCGAAGACCACCTGCCATCTCCGCGTTGTTTACTATGATTCTTCACAGTTTTATTTGGAATTTGCATGATTTCGTTTATTTCAGAAGAAACTCGTCGTTTTCTCTTGGTGCTCCAATCCCGATTTTCAGTACCATGAACCTCCTCTGAGACCTTGGTCGTATACTTTCGAATGCTGAGGTCCAGTGCTATATCTTGTACACTTGAACTATTCCTCGAGGCTTCTTGTGATCTTAGAGCACAAGGAGCGAATCGCTCTCCTCGAACAACCGGTTCACCTGAAATCAATATGAATTATCTTCCTTAAATGTGTCATTTACTTTTACTTGCTTTTACGGAAGTAAAGCAGCAATTAAAAAAAGCACTGGCCTTTTTAAGATGCCAAAACCTTATTTTTTTTATGTGTTCATTTTATCTCGTCCACGACAATTAAAATAATTAATTAAGGAAGTGGTGCCTTGACCAGAATGGAGGTGCGGGGTAGGGGTGGAGGGGGGGGGCTTTAAATAATAACATCATTTTACTCCCAAAATTAAAAATATAACCTGTTATATTGACTTTAGTTTATTGTTTTGGTTAGAATAACGTGTCACTGCAACCTGCTATTTTCCCTTAATTGATAATTGAACAGTGAGGCGAAATATTAAATATCCCAGATGGGATATGCGACAGATTCCCCCCTGTTTCGCTTCGCACAACGCACAGCACGTGAAATTTTTAAATTACTTTTGTAGATATGTATTACACTATTCGCCGTTAGAGGGGAGTTGATATATGGCAGATATTTTTTTCACCTTAATACCCAGTCTGGCCCTAGAGGACAATATTATTTATAATTGTTTATAATACTTTCGGATTGATACTTATAACATACATCGTTCACGTGCTACGCGAAGTAATACTGATACTTTAATTGAATATTGAACATAAAAAGTAATGCATTGCTATATTAGGAAATGAATGCGCCATCCACTAGCAATGTTTAATTTTGTTCCATTGCAAACAACCAGCAAGAAACATAAATATTGTAAATAAAACGTGTGAATTAATTTAGTAAATTAAATACTTCCCATAGAAATACCAGCTGCACAATTTAGTGTGCCAATATCGCAATATGTCTCTGGTGTTATTTGTCTCTGATTGACGAAAGATATTAGAATGTCACTGGTGTTGTGTAGGAGTGCTGTGGGTAAGTAAACAGAACCCCCTCCCTCCCCTATTATTATTATTATTATCCGGCTTGCGCCCCGGCGGCTATATTAGAGTCATAATTAGTAAAAGAGAACCACAATAAACGGTTCACATTAAAATTGCATTTAAATATTAAACAGAATTAAATGTGCAGTTAGCTGAAAAGGATTCACATTAAAATTGCATTAAAATATTACTTGAAATGAATGTGCAGTTAACATCTGATGTATAGAGCAGACGCAGAGTATATGTAAAAGAGAACCACAATAAACGGTTCACATTAAAATTGCATTTAAATATTAAACTGAATTAAATGTGCAGTTAGCTGAAAAGGATTCACATTAAAATTGCATTAAAATATTACTTGAAATGAATGTGCAGTTAACTAAATAAGTATGTCCAGCGAAAACAGAAGTTATAAGCCCACCAAGACCATCTTATTAGTCTCTTGCAAAACCTCCTTTCTCAGTGACATAGGTATGTCTGGCCTGTTGAGGATAGATAGATTAATCAGCGTGAGGAACATATCACGATCAGTGATTTGGTGCTGCAACTCTTTCTTCCGTTTTTGTATGCAGTGTTGAGGGGAGTAATTATGCACAGCTAGTGAATTCAGTGGTGGCAAGTCATGATACCAGCTGGACATCTGATAAAGAGTAAAAATTGAGTCTTTATTATCCTCGTCTGTCCAGTGGTCACACAGTAAAGACCCAAAGAAAGAAGATATCTTTTTATTGGAGGTGTTAAATGTATTATATAGTCCTCGAAAGTTAGTAAGTCGTAGGTGACTTTCCACATCAATCTCAAAAAGTTGAGCTAACACTGCATTTGGCATGTAGCTCTTTAAGTGTATAATATCCCTCATGGCAGACCTACAGCTGCTTGCAACTTCAGTCAGTTCATTGTTGGATAAGGCTAGGGCCCCATATGATATAGAGGGTAGACATATCATACGCCAAACTAAGCTGGAGATTTTAAGCGTTATTTGATCCACAGTTAGACCCCGATTTTTTAACATAGAAAGGTTAGACCAGACTTTGGTGTTGAGATGATCTTTGAGCCTATTCCGATGTGAAGGTAGCGGGAGACCCATATAAAAACAACCATCAGCCGCATCTACTACTTTACCGCAGAAGGTTATGCTATCATTAGTAGAACACCTGCCATCTGTTTCTATGGATAGAAAGTGACATTTTGAGAAGTTCAATTTCATGTTGTGTTTCTCGAGGAAGCAGCTCGATAATTGCAGCATTTCCTGTAAATCTGATTTAAGTGTAGCAAGCAGCAGTACATCATCTGCATATGTTAAAATGGCAAAAGATTCCCTTGCTATGTGAACTCCTAGGCCGCTCTCCACTATTTCAGTAATTAAATCCGTCATGTAATAGTTGAATAGTAGTGGGGATAGGACTCCACCTTGTCGCACACCTTGACACAAGGCAATCGGCTCTGCATAACAATATCCATTACAATTCAAATATGCGACCGAATTTCTATAGTATGTCTCTATAGCATCAACAATGTTGCCATTTAATTTTGACTGTCTCAGTTTGTCAAAAAGCATAGTGTAGCTAACTTTATCGAATGCAGCCGACATATCAAGAGATAAGGCATATATTTTTGAGTTTTTCTTGTTAAACTTTCGAATTAGCTGGGATGCCAATAAATAAGCAGTTTCACTGCCTATGCCTTTTCTATAACCAAGCTGGAGTTCATTTAGAGTCAGACATTCAAGCTCTTTAATGATAGTTCGCTCCCATAATTTTGCCAAAACAGTGATAATACTTATATTTCGAAATCGTGTTGAATTTTGTATTACAGAGTTCTTCTTGGCTGGTTTAGGAACAGGAAATATTATACTAGTTGAGAAGGAAAGAGGGGTTTTCCCTTTGCGGTTAATCTCATTGAAAATATCTGCAATGAAACCCGTAAGTGTATCGGATAGGCCATAAAATAAAGATTCTGAGATGATATTGTTGATATCAGCTGCCTTCTGCCGGTTAAGGTCCTTTATATTGGATTCAATTTCTGTTGGGGTTATATTATTTGGGTTTGTCTTCGTTGAACAGTCATCTTTGACTGTCTTCCCCAGCTCGGGCTTTGAATTACTACATGTGGGATCAGGTGTATGAAGTGATGGATCTTCATTGTGTTGCATACAGTTGTTGAATTGTGTTTTAACTTCATGATATAGTAATGTAGGATTTGGAACAATGAAGTTGTCTTTTACTGGCTTAATATTTTTCCAGAAAAGTTTCGGATCATGCCTGTTTGTTGCAATAATATCTCTTATATGTTGTTGATAGTCTTGGTAGTCTTTTGAGTAATTTGTGCTACGTTTTCCAGTCACCTTTAAGTTTTTGCGATATTTCAAATGAGTTTTTGGTTTCCAGTAAAATCTAGGAATATTGTTTTTGGATGCTTCGTTTATAGTATTTGTTAGGATATTCACTTTCTCATCTAAAGTTACATTGTGATTTACAGATTCAAGCTTTCCTCGGATTTCCTCTCTGTAAGCAACCTTCTGTACATTTGTTGCCTTTTTGAAATCAAATTTAGTTTGTTTAATTCGAGATCGTAGTAGATTGTCTTCCACTTGGAGACTCTTTTTATATTGGAGGAGTATCTTTACTGGCCTATGATCAGAGAGGTTTTTCTCATCATGTTCTAGTACAAGTGACTCTCGGATATTTTCATACATTTCATTTCCAACTAATATGTGATCAATGTAACTCTCACGAATGATATCTCCAAATTTGTTATTGAAGGTGTATGTAGACATTGGACCAGATGCCTTTATACACATGTCAGCAACTGTAAAGTCATAATTTCTCAATATGACATTGTTAAAAATATGTCCAAAATGTGAATAACTTCTAGATCCTCTGGGATGAAAAATATCTGCTTTAAGTGACCCATTAATATCACCTCCTATGATTATACCCAAACCAGCTGCCTGACATTCTTCAATGACAGTAGCCAGGTGAGTAGTGGTAAGAAAATAATTATTTTTATCTTCAGGTCTGTTGCAATCTGAAGGGAGATATATATTGATTATTGCCAAGTCTCTATCAAAAGCTCCAGCAATTCTAATACCAGTTAAACGTTCAGAGTTTAAGTTTAAAGGACTGCAAAATACTTGTAGGTTATTTTTTATATATATAACCGTTCCCCCTTCTCCCCGTATCCGCCGCTTGGGTTTAAGCATCTCTGACGAGATTGTGTAATCAACACATGTATATTCTTTATGTAGAGACTGTCTCTTGAAGAAAAAGTCAGCTTGTCTAGGCCCAAGCCAGTGTTCTTGTAACATCAGAACATCTGGTTTCTCAGTATTCAATCTTTGTATGATATATGATTTATTTCTGATAAAACCCTTGCAATTAAAAGTTTCTATTTTTAAGAATCCAGTACTAGATTTAGTTTCATATTTATGAGCATGTAAAACTTGACCTTCATTCACTACTGCACAGTATTTTGAAGTCTGCTTAAAACCACTGCCTT
>JAUCBJ010005945.1:0-37254 GCA_032718475.1 Nemertoderma westbladi | reverse complement strand
GCAGCTTCGACTCACCTTCACTCCACTCGCGGTCACTGCTGACGGAGTCTTGGGGAAGGAAGCCTCCCACTTCCTGCACCACCTTGCGACACACCTCTCCTGTAAGGAGGGGTGGAAGGAGAAGCCTAGTGGTTCGGTATTGGGGTGGGTGAGGGCGCGGCTTTCTATCGCCTTGGTCCGGGCAGTGGGTCTTTGTTTGAGGGGTGGGCGGAGGTCGTGGCGGCCAATAGGACTTGGCGACGGCGCAGGGATGTGGGCGGTGCGTTAGAAGAGGGATAATTCAGCGATGCTCGTGAGGATCTCGCTGCTCTGGAGAAGGATTACGAGGAGGTTGGAGTTGATAGTGGTGGAGCCGAAGATGAGGAGGGAGAGGAGGAATATTAGATGTACACTTTACAAACTCTATTCATTCAGCCGTCAACTAGAAATATGCAACTCTTGGGTGTTTATATTAATATTAATTCCTTTTATAATTTTATGAGTTGGTATGCAACAGCGGAATGTCTATACGATATCTATTTTGCATAGCTAATTTTAAGAGTAAAAATTTTAACATTTTAAAGGATTTAAAAATTTGTACTTTGTTAAGGAATTTCAGGAACTTAAGATAGCCATGGGTCTTGAATGATTTAGTTGCAATAGAAACCTCCTGCTTTTAGTGTCTCCAAAAATTTTCATATTCAAGTTTTTAGGTGAAATTTCATATTGTACATATGTATGTTACATTTGCAATCATTGCCTTTGAAGAATGTTTTGGAAAATTTCTACGTTGTTTTGAGATTTTGGTATCATTAGAAAGACAAATTTAATTTGCAAACTAGTCATACTGTATTTGATTTGATTTACCTACAGTATGTATGACACTTTTGTGGCGGTTGTTGGTTTAGATAGAGTTCTATTTTTTAAGGCGTGAATCGGATCGCTGTTGACATTGCCCTCGTTTGTAGAACGTATAGAACGTGGTAGGTAACCTGGGCAGTTTGCTGCTCTACAAAGGTTAAACACCTGGACGAGCGGGATCTCTGGGTCGTCAAGCTTTATTAATACTGTAGTACATCCATATAGCGTTTTCTTGCAGCTAAAGCCCAGTGGGACAGCGGAGGGACTCCTGCCTCAACCAGACAAACATCGGTGGGGGTCCGGATACGAACCGACAACAAGATTTTCACCATACGGTTATAATATGAATCAATTATCCTTAGGTTACCACCTAGCCTGGATTCGCATCCATACAGCATTGCAGCTACAATGCGTGTATCAAAGACCTTCCGTTCCATGCGAAAGGGACAGTGCAATTTCTAGCACAAAATAATACTAAATTTGTTCAGGAAGGCTTCGCATTGAGCTTCATGCAATTTTAATATTGATGTCATCTGTCTGTCGGCCGAAAATATTAAACCTACACAAGCATAGTAACCATAGTAATCACACGGTTTTACCTACTGTATGTGGTCTAAAACAAAAGGTAAATTATCACTATCGCTACCATTTAATACAAAATATTTAGATTTCTTTTCGTTAATCAACATGCCAGAAATGGCGCAGAATTCAGTCTAAGCTATTAAATTAAGGTTACAGGATTCCCTAGATGTTGAAAATATAACCGTATCGTCCATATAAAGAAGTGCACAAATACATCTCCTAAAAAAACCGTCGGATATAACAGCATTCTTTATCATAATAAAAAGTTTATTGAGAAATAAGCAAAATGATAATTATATTTCTTTAATACAACAAAGCGTTGTGTGATAAAATAATAAAATATAGTTAACTAAAATTAATAATAAGCAAAATAATAATCCACTCGATGAGGCGCTCCCTGTCGCAGTGTCGCACACCTATTGAAGTTATAACAATTGTAGTTCTAACTACTGTATACAGTACATCTGGTGCCTGAATGAGGCTTTAATAGCAGCTATAATCATTCTACGATCACAACCTAAAACCTTTTAAATCATCTAATAATTGATCCCTAAGGGACTCGACCGTACGCTTTACTGAAATCAAAGAACACAATAAAAAGTTTACTTTTTTAAACATAGCGTAATTGAGAAGTCTGAGGCATAATCTGAGGGTTAATGTTTACGTTTAAAAATAATTTCCATGTCAGGCTTAAATTAGGGTACCACCATGGAGTGTGGTTGCATTGAATTCACATCTCTCGTAGGTCGTGGGTTCGATCCTCACATGGGCCTTGGCAGTTTTCGTTTCGGCACGAATGCTTTAGAGGGACGCATCTCTCTGCCTTGCATCCTTAAGTGGTAGGTAAATGCGTACTGGAGTTTCCTCTGGGGAGTAAAGTTAGGGGGGGACCGCACTGGAAATAACAGACTTTGTTCGTAATCCCTGGCCTAGCGGCCGAAGAAAATAAAAAGACAATTTTTTGCCAACACTTAAATAGGTAATATGAATCATAAATTACAATATATAGACCCAATATTGCAATACTGAAATTAAAACATTAGGCTTATATTGTATTATTGAATGTTGCCTTAAGGTTGTGTTCAATCTCTTCCACAGTAGTCGCTTGAATTGAAGTATTTTTCAAATCCTCAGTAGTTTTATCAATAAATCGATCATTAGAGTTTGTATTTGAACATTCAATACCCGCCACAGAAATAGCTTTACTAAATAATTTTGATGCCTTACTTGGGATTATTTCAAAGTAGAAACCACTTGAAATTTCTCTTTTACTGAAATTATCAAATGGACTTCCGAATGTGACGAATAAACCTGGCTCAAGTCGATACAGTGATCCCTGAGCAACAGCCCTCAACAGTCTTTCTCGGTATTCCACGTATGAAAATATTATCTCTGGAGTTTCAGGGTTCGATCTTAGTTTTTTATCTCCAACGAATAAACGAAGTTTTGATTTACGACAGATAAACATATCTCCATTATTAGTGCTGCCTATCTGAAATCCCAACGCACAATCGCGATAGATATCATTGATGTAATCCAAGAAATCATTCTTGCGATATACGGATTGTGTATTACAAACATGATCGATTGATGGAAACTGTATTATAGCATCATTAGTCGCTGAAGCTTCGTTAGGAGCAATGAGGTATTGGCCATTATGGCAATGCCCGTTCAGATCATTATCAATTATAACGTTATGACTCCAAAATCTCGCGTAGAAATCGCCCAGAGATGTGGAGTCATCGAAATCAAACTGCTCAATAGATTTTATTGACATAATCACCTTTTGATTTAACGGTGTAGAACTGGTTGAAATAAAATTCAGATGGTCAACAGTTTCTTGTATTGGTAGTTGTAATTCTGCAATTCGCTTCCTTGTGCATTGATGTTCATGATTCCTTATATTTAGTGGGGCTATGTTTCCATGCATCCCATCACCATATTGTGTTGTAAATGCATTAGGTGGAGATGATAAGAATGGTATGTCATTCTTCTGGTATTTTTGTGAAGTTACAGGGAATGTGAGGCTAATGTTATCATCAAAAAATGGGTCCACATCGAGTGGCAATGGTTCATTTGCCAGTGAATTGGTAATATTAACTTCATTGTTCATCCCAATAGCATTAAATGCATCCCCGTTTTCAATATTCATGGAATTTATGTCATGTGGTGGAGGTCCACAACAGTGATCTAACACGGTATCCGTGTTTTCCTTTTCAATAAAGGGTACAGGTACAGATTTACTGAAGAGAAGGGAACATGCAATGCTCATTAAATCTTCATCTCCATAACTTTGATCTAAGTGATATTGCTGGTCAGATAATATTTCTTGCTGGTAGGATATTATTTCTTCTTGATTTAAAAAACATAGGTATTTGTACTCCTCATTATTACCTTCGATTTCACCAATCTCTCCTGCCTCCTTCTTCGTCCGAAGAGCTGCACCTAATCTAGTTTTGTAATCATTATTAACTATATTCGGCCTAGTTCGGCGTGTGGAATCCTTAAAGAGACCCCAATCTCTATATATAGCAGATTCTCTTGACCCCTGCTTACTTTTATGTTTCCAATAAATGCGAAACCAACGACATTCCTGCCCTGCCACCTGTGGTGGCGATGCCTGGAATTTAGACAACTTAAATATTTCATCATTGTCACACCATCGCAAATCATCCCCATATGTTTTACTTTCTAAATGATAAAACAACCACTTCCATAAAACTTTTTTTCTGGTCATGTCTCAATGAAACAAACTTTTAATAAGATTTATAGTTATAAGTGTTGTAATAATAATTAATAATGCAATTAATAGATACAGTTATACTGGATACAAATGTAGATTTGTGTAGCTCGCTTTTACATAGGATTTACAAAAGCGGATATTACATTACAATACTAACTAGCCTACATATCAAGTAGCCTAAAAATGATTAGCTCGCTTGCCAAATTCACAAAAGCGGATATTAACATTACAATTAATACTAACTAGACTACATATCAAATCAAGTAAAAAAAATAACAAAGAAGTCTTTATTATACTGTATTACTGTATGCATAAAGTAGGACTTCGTCTCACTCACACACTAGTCCGGAGAGCGATGAATGAGCGACAGAAAGGTGTAAGTACTGAAACGATGAACCGATGCGAGATAAGTGTTTTTTTTATACACAATGTCGCCTACCATAACGGTAGCGGTTAGTACAATATAGTACAGTAAGTACCGCATCGGTATTATTAAGTTATCATGACAACAATTATTATAGTCTATTATATTAGTCTATTGTATACTACTGTATATTCTATACTCTATTATAGTCATTATAGTCTACATATTCTATGCTGCAGCATATGGCCTGCCTAGTAAGCCTATCGGCCTATCAGTAAGCCTAACTCATAAAAGTTGTTTTTTGTTAACTAACACCCATTAATACTTTCCAAAATTAAATTCATTATTCAATATTGTTGGGCCTCTATCATATTGTATATTGTATAAATTGTTGTTCTGTAGAATTTGGAATATTAATTAGGCCTAACTACTATAGGCCTATACCGGTACACACGGTAGGCCTAATTTATATTCATCGGTTGGCCTAGCCTATATTTCTAGACGTTGGTAGTGATTCAATGAATTGGAGTTGAGCTGTTAATCCAACTGTAATTAATGTCGTAATATTATACAGTAGTAGTGATTCAACTAATGGTAAAAGCTTTTATCATAATAATCAAACAATTTTTATAAAAACGATTGCATACAAGCAAGCCTACAATCGTACATGCAGAGTGCCATACTGCAGTAGGGCATATTAATAATAAGCCATGTTTCACTTTGCAGTTTCTCTTGAATTTCTGCAGTTCCATATAATTAAACATCTTATGTAAAGTAAGCTTAGTTTGGCCGGTTGCTACGCAACTTACTAATACCATGCTTGCAGGAGGGTTGTATGATAATTTTCTCCTGCCAGCTAGCCAGGATAGCAATCATTATCAGCCCAGTTGTGGGGCGAGCCACGAAGTTAGCGAAGCCTTAGCATATGGGCGCCATTAAAGTGTTGTCTGTCGTCGTCGTCGTAAATTTTTGATCGCGAATAACTCGGTTATTCCTTGATGAAATTAAACGAAACTTGGTACGTATGTAGTCCGGCAAAAGTTTAGAAAGAATCTGAAGTTTGGTAAAAAAAAGCAACGAACGCAACGAGTTTACAGTGGATACGAGTATCCATCTGCCATAAATCAGCAGTTACTCTTACAGTTACGAGACTTTGCATAGTTATAAAGGTCGTTAGTCTCCGTTTAGGAAAATTATTTTAAGACAAAACAGGACGAACGCAACGAGACTAATGAAGGATAAGAGTATAGTAAAACAACAAATGTCATATTAACTTAAATAGCCCTAGTTAGAATTTTTTTACAAATGACAGTTAAAGGGTGTAAGGGCAAACTGAAATGGATCTCTATTTTTACAACTGATTTATCACAAACTGATAACATCGCCTTCACTCATATATATTTTGGTTTTCGTAAATCTAATAGAGATTACTGTAATGTACTTTCTAATATAGGCTCTCGTGCTGCGCGAAGGCCGCACGAACGTGTTATGTACTTCTTGTCAGTAAGTACCCTTTTACCGGCTTTAAAATATGTATTATCAACCTTTGCCATTAACCGTACATATTATAACCGATATAACCGATCATATAACCGATTCGGCCGGTAAACTGATGACTACCTAGGCATACTATATAACAACCTTAATGCATACTGCAGTAACGGTACTGTAGGCATATTTCCAATTGGGGTGTCGTTTCAGCCTATGGAAGTATTTCTGGGCTTCTAATTGGCTTTTCCTTCAATAAGCTCACCTCATTGGCAAACACTCTCCCATAGCCAAAAGGTGTGTCGGTTCAGCCCAATTGCCAGAAGGGGTGTCGCTTGGGGAAACTGTCTGTAAAAGCTTTTGTGGGATAACTGATTCGTTTGCTTTGCTAACCAGTTCCCCCCAGTCGCTGAATACTCTAAAAAGGGATATCTAGCTAGAATAGTGTAAGCTACCGGCTGATTGGCTGATTTGCTGTGCGAAGGGATCTGGGTTCTGTTCGATCGGCCAACCAGCTTAGGGAGGTTGCCTCAGCTCTGTTTTCCGTATCGGCCAATAGAATTTGAGTTGGCGTTGATTTTGACCTATCCCAGAGCTACTGAACTGAATTTCCTATCTGTATGCTCATCCTCTGTGTTGGACGGGAGCTTCGGGGAATAAGGGTAGTTGGTATCCTCGTATAGAGTAGTAGTCATATGATTCTTCATATGATTCTGTTGTTGTGTTCCCATTTTTCGCCAGAACACCGGCTTTTTGGGAAGAACTCTAGTAAAACTGCTTAAATTATCGAAAGTATAACTGTTACCTAACTAGTCTAACTCACTAGTAGTCATATGATTCTTCATATGATTCTTTTGTACTGTTATTTACCGTCAGTTATTAATTGTATCGATTTGTTGATGAAATATTGCCCTTTGGAGAATACTGATAAATCACCCAAAATTCCCAATTTTCTTGATACACTACAGGTTAGAGAGACAGGCTATACATAACAATTGCGATTTATATCAATGTGGTGTGTATTGAATCTAATGTTATTTAGCAGACACTACATGAGTCAATTGCTGTTCTCTTTATGTGTGATCAAATTTACTGACGGTCGGCAGAATAGTGTGCATGATTGTGATTGGTAACAAAGCATTTCCTAAAGAATGCGCCTTGTACTTTAATCATAAGCATTATCGTTGCGTTTAGTATAAGTCCTAGCTCTGTTTAAATAGATAGAGCGCCACGTCCTAAAGGAACTGTTAATATTTCCCGAAAGCTAATAATATCTGTCAGAAATTACATATGAGTGATCGATCGAATAATACAGTAGGTTTACACTGCAATCTTACACTGCAATAATAAAATTTAAGCATCCGAATTCAGCCTCCCGGGTGTATCCATCGGGTGAATGATCGCGCATGGGCTGGCTTCGGTTAATGTTTTGTTTATTGGCATAAAATATTGTCGTATGCTAAAGGTGTTTTAATTAACTAAAAGACATATAAATTTTGGCAGGTTAAACTGCTAAAGGTCTTCAAAAGCGCGAACACTGTCTGAGTGAGTACCGGTACTGCTGTCTGAGTGAGTACCGGTACTGCTGTACAGACAGATAGAATTATTTAAAGCTCAAGTTCATGACAGCCTGAGCTCATCAGTGTCTGCCTGGAGACAGGGCAGCAGGGGGGAAAACTGGACGCAAATCCCATCTTTTTTAATAGAACAGGTTACAGTTTTATTTTTGAGAGTAATCAGTGGTTATTTGCGTCGAATTTCCCCTGAAGGGGTTAAATTTTTATTGCGTCCAGTCCAATATTGCTCTAGCAGTGTAGTCCTATTGTTTTTAATTAAATAAGAATACGTCTACTGCTGCACTATGTTCGTACTCACTGACATTGGCATATGTATGTATGTATATAAGCATAAAACCCTTTCGGTACGGATTCTACATTAATATTTAGCCCCCAGGACCTGAATAAATTTGAGCAAAATTTATTTATTTTTTCTAAAATCTATTTTTTTTGTTAAACAATAATGTCGTAATAAGTAGAACTACATACTCTACTCTACTTTACCTTGCCTGGTCGCTGATTTATTTTCTGATGTCAGTTTTTCGACTGTGAAGGATATCGTGTCTGTATGTATGTCTGTTTGTCTGTCAGTCTGTCTGTCAAAAAATAAGGAAGCATACTATGTAATAAAAACATTCGCCATGGTGGTTTTCCAGGTCGCTGATTTCATTTCTGATGTCAGTTTTTACGACTGACCAACTCTAGGCTGTCTTTGTCAATATGTATGTCTGTTTGTCTGTGAGTATGTCTGTCAAAAGATATGGAAGCATCCTATGTAATAAAAACTTTCATCATGGTGTTTTCCAGATCTCTGATTTCTTTTCTGATGTCAGTTTTTACGACTGACCAACTCTAGGCTGTCTTTGTCTGTATGTATGTCTGTTTGTCTGTCGCAGTCTGTCTGTCAAAAAATATGGAAGCATATTATGTAATAAAAACATTCACCATGGGGGTTTTCCAGGTCGCTGATTTCATTTCTGATGTCAGTTTCTGCGCTATGGCACAGTACGGGTGTCAGGGTTAATAACTGAATAAGCAAGTTGACTACCTGTACAGGTAAGTACCAGTCGCAATCAGTAACATTTAGAAGAATTAGTAATAACAGTTAGAAAGTGCAGTAACATTAAAAAATTATTTGAAATCTTTTGTAAACGAATAATGTTAATTGTTTTTATATTACCAAGGTTTTGAACGGACTGACAACTACTGTACTGTAAGACTCATTACGAGGGTAAAATATGATATACTTTAGGGTTACGCCTAAAGTAATGGGAAGAACATCGACTATATAAAGGCACAGTAATGCTGTAAGAATAGAACAGCCAATAAAACGCAAGAATGCTGGCTCCGGTAGTTACCAATAAGAGTTCAGTAATACCACAACTGCTGCTAGGCAACATGTAAACAAGGTTCATGGAGTTATACAACACAAATCAGGCATAAATGTTATACGCAATGAAATTAAATGATTCTCTGACAAAATATAAGATTTCGGTATGCAGTTAGCCCGTGCAGCAAAAACCATCTTCCTGTGAAAGCTGGTTTACCTGGCAGGCAGTAGTGTTTATTGCAATGAATGTGTTGATTGGATATTGGGCCGGTTCCTCTCTGGAAAACCCTCCCTTTATACAAACTGGCTAGAAGGATTCTATGTAGCGCCGTTTACGCCAAAACTATCTGAATAAATATTATACTCAAGATGTGTCAATAAAAAATATTATACTTAAGATGTATCTAAATTCTAAAAGATTTTTTTTTGATCTTGTTATTAAATTTACAAAACTTCTCAATATTTTTGAATATTTTTCTAAAGATTTCCAAACATGAATCCGAACATTATATCTCATTATAGTGTTTTTTAGAATGGTAAATGTTAATTCACATGAGAAGATGATTGATGATATACAATAATTATAATCAGCAGTAAAATTTATAATTTAATGATTAATGGTAAATGCACATAACAAGTTTTATCATGTAAGATAATTTAATAAGAACAATAAGACTATCTATGACTTATCAAATTGTGAAAGTAGGATATACTTTAATACAATACTGTAGATAATACCGGTACACTATATAATATACAGTAGAACTGTACTTGAATAGGGTTGGTGCGCGAAAAAATTGTTGGACTAAAAACAAATAAATAAGCGGTAACAAGGTGCCCTGAATCGAGTGGTGGGGTGTGGTTTTTGTCAAAACACCAGGAAACGGTCGAAATGGCGGGTTTAAGTAAGAGCGGGAAGCCAATTTTGAATATCGACAATGATTGGCTGCTGCATATTTGACGTCACCACGATGTGTTCTGATAATTTCTTATATTGTTTTCTATGGAGAGTGATTTTAGATCTATTAAAATACACAATCCACACATAATCTCAATCACTTAACACGTGGCTTATATCAATTGAAAGCGGAGAGTCTTGCGCGTCTTTTGACACTCCAATTAATTCAATTCATGGTGGTCAACATTGATTAAATGAATCAATTCACAATTATATACTCGCAGATTGCCTGACCGGTATGCAAGCACTCAACCACTCAGTCCTATCCACCTATTGCATTGCAGTATCTCAATAATATTGCTGTATTGCAGCTGAAGTCCATTAAGTTGAAATGTGTACCGGTCACCGATAGTGTAAACGTGGTACGGCGGTAGGTATACTCAACTTAATGAACTTATGCTGCAATACTGCAAAACTCCGATACTGCAATGCAATAGGTGGATAGGGGAGGGCTTACATAGCGGTAAGGCAATCTGCTTGTTTATAATTATTGTGAAATTATTCATTTAATCAATGTTTACCACCATGAATTAAATTAATTGTAGTGTCCAAAGACGTGCAAGACTCTCTGTTTTCAATTGATATAAGAAGCCACGTATGAAATGATTGAGATTAAATGTGTATTGAATTGAATGGATCTAAAATCACCTCCATAGAAACCAAAATAAGAAATTATCAGAGCACTTCGTAGTGACGTCAAATCTGTAGCAGCCAATCACAGTTGGCTTCCCGCTCTTACTTAAACCCGCAATATCGACCGTTTCCACGTGTTTTGACAAAAACCACACCCGCCACTCGATTCAGGGCACCTTGTTGCCCTTATTCGATTGTTTCTAGCCCAACAATTTTTTTGCGCACCAACCCAATTATGCATTTTTTATTAATCCAGACAATGAAATGACCTATTTAAAGCAGTTTTTTTTTAAATAATTTCACTTACAATAAATCATTTATATGTGCTAGATCACAATATTTTTATTAAAATCTTTTTTTTTTTTTTTAATCATTACGCCCCCAAGCGGGGCAACTGGGAAATTTAATCATTTCAATAGATTCAATAAATTCAATAAATAGGAACTACACACATGAATTGATGATAAAATTGAAAATTAATTATCTAAAGGGATTAATGTTATAGTATTGTAAAGTAAGGCCACACTGAAAAAAACACCGAGACATGGAAAATATCGAGTGTAAAAATAACGCGAGTAAATATATCGAGTGTTGAAAATATCGAAAATATATGAAAATATTGATAATATCGCGAGTTCAAAAGAAATATCACATCGAGAGCAAAAATATCGAGAACAAATTCAATCTAGAACAATTAAAATCTTTTCAGTCAATTAATTTCCACTCCTGAAATACAAAACTAATGTATGTAGTTCTTGGGTTCTTGGTTCTTGTATATCTTACATTTGTTGAACAATCAATGTCTAATTATTTTACCGATGATTCATCTCTCCACAAATATTAGCTGGTAGCTACGAGGTATATTTGTTAAACCTCCTTGGACTCCCACATTTAACATAGATTGTCTATCATCAGGTAATTTCAACGTAAACCTATGAAGCAGGGACATAGTATAAATTCGTAATTCCATCATCGCTAGATGTTGACCCAAACATATTCGGTTCCCTGAAAAATAAGATGGCTGTACGAAAATATAGGAGAAAAACCGAGGAAAGAGCAATAATAATAAAAATAACTTAGATTTATATGGCGCCTATAAACAATAATTGGGTTTTGAGTTTTGGGTTTTGAATAACTGAGTTATTAGCGATCAAAACAATAACATATACACCAAAAACAATAACAATATACACGAAAAACATTAAACAATATACACCAAAAACAATAACAATAACAATATACACCAAAAACAATAACAATATACACCAAAGACAATAACAATATACACCAAAAACAATAACAATATACACCAAAAACAATAACAATAAACACAAAAACAATAACAATATCAATATACACCAAAAACAATAACACCAAAAACAATAACAATATACACCAAAACAATAACAATATACACCAAAAACAATAACAATATACACCAAAAACAATAACAATACACACCAAAAACAATAACAATATACACCCAAAACAATAACATATACACCAAAAACAATAACAATATACACCAAAAACATTAAACAATATACACCAAAAACAATATCAATAACAATATACACCAAAAACAATATCAATAACAATATACACCAAAAACAATAACAATATACACCAAAGACTACTACTAGGATCGGCATGCAGCATTGCAGCTGCATTTTTAAGAATGCTGTGCCGGCTTGTCAACAAAATTGCACCGCCACAACTTCCTATCACCCATGACATTTGCTAGATCATCCGCATCTTCAAGGCCAGTGTCCTTTAAGATGCGCCATGCTATTAACACCTCACTGTACACGCCATATTACTTCCGGACCTTAGTAGACGACAGCCTTGGCATATTTAACTTCTGGATGACTGACGCAGAATTGAACAATGTAGAAACCGCTTTCAATACAGCATGTAGCCACCTGTATGGCTGCAATGCGATACAATTTACATTTAATTCATCAAGAAAATCAATCAATTATTTAAACATTACTATCCAAGCCAAAGGGCGTGACCTTTCCACTCACCTATACCGAAAACCTATGTCTAACAAACTCCCGATAGCATACGCCAGCTTCCACCATAAACCTGCCCCCCTGGCTATTGTGAAATCTGAAGTACTTCGAATTCGGCGTTTGACTGACTCGCATTCAGTTTTTAGGGTCCACAGGCACCAATACTTGGACAAATGTAAATTGCGTGGCTATCCCCTTAACTTCCTTCTAACTATGTACGCTTGGGACCCATCACCTGCCCTCCCCCAAATTAAACAGCCTAAAATACTACCTGCGCCACCTAGCGAACAAATCGTGTATTTACCAACCACGCCACAATTTCTTCCCACACTTAACGCGGTTACCAGTAGGCATAACAAACGCCTTCACGCCCACGGGCTTCGATGAAAACTGTACCACGTAACGAACCTAGTTTGGGTAAATTACTTATACAAAAACGAGAACCAACCCTATCACTTGGCAACCACCCGTGTGGTCAATCTCGGTGTCTAACATGTCCAGTGATTAACGACCTCTCACACACACCATGGGGAGACCGTATTCGAGGCCGGTTCAACTGTAAGTCCCATAATGTTTTATATATAATAACGTGTAATGAACACCCGACCCAGTCAGTACTACCTCGGCCAAACTGAGCAGCACCTCCACAAACGACTCAACAAGCACCGGGAGAATATCCAAGAATATCGGAAGTCCCTAACTGCCCCTCCTAAACCCAACAAACCGAACGTGGTGACCAACAACCCAGAAGTCATCCTTCTGGGACACCTCGCCCAGTGTCGGAAATATACTGTTACCTGCGTACAGCAGTTTCGTAATCACCACCGGCGTATCCACACCGAAGCCATCCTTATTAATTTACACCGCCCTCCCCTCAACAAAGTTATTCCACCATTATAATAATCATTCTGCGTTTTGTAACTCGATTCACTTTGTATAACAATAGGTAACTTCAATGGTGGTGTTATATTATATTATATATTTTATTATTGTTTGCGGCTTGTTTCAACAGCTGCTAGACCTGCAGTAATTTATTCCAGCATTGTGGTGTCATCTATCAACTTTATCTCATTTTATGAATTTTATCGATTGTCTGCTCATGTTTTAAATAATTTTATTTTATTTCATTTCACTTTATTTCACTTTATTTAATTGTACCTTCCCAGCCGTCCATACCTGAATTGCCGTATATCTTTTTATTTATTTTTACTTATTTTAACTTAATTAATTGTATCTACCTAACCTTAGTCACACTTTGCATTTTATCGAATGTTCATCCGAAAAGTATCACATTATTATATATTTAACTTTATTTTCCTTACCTATTTTAATTTAACTTATCCTCCATGTCAGCCTAATCTCTCTTTTTTTTTACCACTGTTCATATTTTATTCACACTTCGCATCTTATCGATTGTTCATCCGAAAATAACCAGGCATGTACTGTACGATAGCCTCGTATAAATTAGTATCTTTTACAGTATTATTCAATTAAATTGATCCACGTACGTACTTATTTTAATATGTAAATTATGTAAACATTTTAATATATATTTATATCACTGAAGACGTGTGTTAATACACGAAATGGCCATATGATAAAAAGGAATTTGTTTTACTTAGAATCGTGGCTTAGACCCTTACAACACCAATATAACTCGATTATCCAGAGATTTGGTGTCCTCAGCAGTTAGAGCCCAGCATGGACTCCCATAGAGGAGTACTGGAACTACTGCTGCTCTAAATAATCGGACCTTAAGTTTCCGATTAATTCTAGGTGACTTCCAAATCCTGGAAAGCCTATTCAAGGCTGCCCATGCCTTTCCCTTACGTATTCGAAGGTCCTCACCTGACTTCCGGATCCATGAACCCAGGTAACAGAAGTCATCCACATGCTCAAGCATACCATCCTTTGAGCTTATGCTCATCCGATCAGAGACTTGCTGAGGACTTTCAAAGTTAACTGTCAAAATTGTGGTCTTTCTGGAGTTAATAAAAAGACCAACACTAGAAGCAGCATGTTCTAATGAGCTGAGGAGCCGTTGGGCTCCCTCTAATGATTCTGAGAGTACTCCTAAGTCATCAGCAAAGTCTAGATCAGTTAGGTACTTGGCATGATTTCCTCGACTTCTGGAGCCAGTAGGTGGAGTTATCATCACCCCATCATCATTATGATGATCTAAGGACATGCGTAGAACATAGTCAACCACAATAATGAACAAGAATGGTGCAAGTGTGTCTCCTTGGAGGACGCCCCATAACACTTCAAATGGTTCTGTGTCACCGTCAACAGTAGACACAAATGTTGTCGAACCATCGTATACTGATCTGATTGCTGCAATAATTTCATCAGGAATCCCATATAATGAAAGTATGCTGAACATACGAGAGCGAGAGACTGAATCAAAGGCCTTGAAGAAGTCAACAAAGATAACAGCCAGATGCCTGTCATTCTTTTTTGATAATTCTTCAATTATCCTTCTAAGTGCCAAAATGGGCTCCATGGTCCCACGACCTTTACGGAACCCATTCTGATTTTCCCTTAGCAGTCTCTCAATGGGATCCCTGATGCGATTTAATTCCGAAATTAATAAATTATATTAAATAATTCGATTCCCCGAAAAGAACCATATAGAGTGTTAGGTTGCCCTTCTTGGGAACTAGCACCAACTTATTTGTTTTCACTTCTTGTGGGACTCTTGTCGTTCGGTACATGTCTACTATGATGGGATAGATGAGCTTTAAACACTCAGGTATTTTAAAGACCTCAGGGGGAACACCATCTACTCCACTGGCACGATTGGTCTTAATGCTCTTTGCAGCACCCTTCACTTCTGCAAAGGAGATATCGCCAATGGGAACATCTGGGAGTACAGACTCAGACACTTTTACTTCTATAAAGTTATCAGGCAATACCCTGTCCTTATTGAGGAGCTTTTCAAAGTGGGCTTTCCAACCATTGAGGCGATCGGCTGGTGATTCAGCCTTAACCTTGGTGGTTGGTTGGCTTTTCCGCCCAGTAAGCAAATTGATCGATTTTCATGCCTGGGATGATTGCCTGCTGTCGTCAGCATCATTGACGGCATCAACCTGTTGGTTTATTAGCTCCTGTAGATTAACAGAGTACTGCCTGTTCAGGGACCTAGATGCAGCCTTAACTGTATTATTGGCCGCTGTAGTCTGTTTGAGTCGGGACTCTTTCTGCGCCTTATGAAGGTCATTTCGGCACTTCTGAATTTTGTTGTCAGTCCAGGGGGCCCTTTTCCTGTTTCGAGGGTATACAGGAACTGTTTCTGCAGCTGCTAACTTAACTGCTTCTGTAAAGGCAGTATAGCCCTCACAGTGATCTGCCGCCTCAGAGGCAAGAACCTCATACCTGTTGCTCAGCTGTAGTGTGAAGCTGGATCTCACACTTGGCTGTTGCAACAGAGAGGACCAGTCCAGAACAATATACATAACATACCAGAACAATATACACCAAAGACAATGACACTATACACCAAAAACAATAACAATATACACCAAAAACAATAACAATAAACACCAAAGACAATGACACTATACACCAAAAACAATAACAATATACACCAAAAACAATAACAATAACAATGAACACAAAAACAATAACAATAACAATATACACCAAAAACAATAACAATAACAATATACACCAAAAACAATGACACTATACACCAAAAACAATAACAATATACACCAAAAACAATAACAATAAACACCAAAGACAATGACACTATACACCAAAAACAATAACAATATACACCAAAAACAATAACAATAACAAAAAACACAAAAACAATAACAATAACAATATACACCAAAAACAATAACAATAACAATAACAATATACACCAAAAACAATAACAATATAAACCAAAAACATTAACAATATACACCAAAGACAATGACACTATACACCAAAAACAATGACACTATACACCAAAAACAATAACAATATACACCAAAAACAATAACAATAACAATAAACACAAAAACAATAACAATATACACCAAAAACAATAACAATAACAATATACACCAAAAACAATAACAATATAAACTAAAACAATTAACAATATACACCAAAAACAATAACAAAAACACAAAAACAATAACAATAACAATATACACCAAAAACAATAACAATATACACCAAAAACAATAACAATATACACCAAAAACAATTGATTTAAGTCTACCATGCAATTGCAACATATTTGTTTAAATTGTTCAACTTCAGTTATTAGCTCTGGCCTGGGCCGAGTAAACTTTAAACCTTACTACTACTACTACAAATAAAACTTTACTTAACTTTACTTTTGACAACTTTCAATTTCTTGGGCCGACAACTAACTATTAACATAATTAATGTACATGTACTTAGTAGTAGTAGTGAACGGTTTACTGGCACGTTCAGCCTTTAATTTTCGCCAAATCATATTTTGCACATTACAGTATAACCTAATAATGTATTACGATCGCAACAAGCAGCAATATTAATATAATCAGTATAATTTTTACACAAGCTAAGTAATATAAAATACATAACACTTACTAATATTATTATTTCTAATTTATTAATTGATTATTCGAATAAACTTTTACTACTGTACTTCAATAAATTTACATAGTAGTACCGGTGCACTGTACGTTTCTTTAAACAAGTCTATCAAACTATTATGTTTTAGTCCGTATTCTATTCGTATATCATCCGTCAGGTGAGAAAATAATAGTACGTGAGGCTCGTCTTGTATTAGGTTCGTGTTACAGCAGCAGATAGGTTGCTCAGGAGGGATGCGACCCCAACGACCCGTTTCAACCTTAAGTCTGTGGGACATTAGACGCAATTTAGTGAAATGTTTTCTGTTGTAGTCGGGGATCAGCGGATTTAAACAGGAGTAAATGGGGTGTGGTTCCAAGTCGGGGTTCATTGTGGGGCGAGCGACGAAAGTAAGCGAGCTTAGCATACAGGTACCACTATCTCAATCGGTGTGTCTGTTGTTCTGTTGATCTGTTGTTCTGTCGTTCTGTTGTGTCCAATTTTAAACGTTAATAACTAAGCCAAATGTTAATGAAATTTAACCAAACTTGGTACACATGTAGTGAATTAAGTTGATTAGGGTAAAAACATAAATTTCAACCTGCCTCCTTAAAGGATATTAATTATTTCTAGTATAAGATTTAAATAATTATACTTAAAAGTTATACAGCTGTAATCCCCATACAACATTCCATTATAGTTTTTAATTAGTTCAAGTGATTTGCTTTAATAAATGAGTCTTTAATTGATCTAAACGTAATTAAAGCGCTACAATTATTGAGTACTAATTTAATCCTGCCCATTATTGGTCAACATAGTCTCTGCGGGGGTGTAGAGCTGCTAGCTGGCTGGGAGATGTTGGTGTAGCCTTACCAGGGCAGAGGGGAATTGTACTGTAATAGGCAGCCAGTAGTATTGCTATAGCAACACAGACATAACTCCAACCACACTGCTTGTATTTCAATTCCTATTGGCTCTATACTATAAATGTTGTATTACTTACTATCTCAGGTGACAGAAGATATAATGACAAAATACTCATGGCTGTTGTGTTAGTACGGGCTCTGGCGGCGTTAAGCGCAATACCTTCGGTAAATTAACGAGACTATTATTTTTGGATGGAGGACCATGTTAGACGTCAGAACACAGTTGGTGATCGGTATAGCTAATTTGCATTCTAGAACCACAGGCCAAAAACAAGCTAGCTAGCCGGCCCCTACCTAACTCTATGTTGGGCCCTCTGGTTGAATATAAATGCAATCAATTTTTTCAAATGAACATTTTTCTTATAGAGGGAAGACCGGCGATTAATTTAAATACAAATATATCGCCACTTTTATTTTTTAAATGCGATAATTTTACATGAGAACAAAATACATTCACTTTTTTTAAGAAACCAACATTTACATTAACTGCCATAAAATATAGCTACTTTGGTTTAACACGTTCAAACATGTATCAAAATTTGCGCTAATTATTTCTGCATTCACCCATGCAACTCATTTTGGATGAGTACTAAATCCTCCTAGTCAATTAGCCCGATTATTATCGGGGAAACGATAATCAGAGAATATTCAGAGAAAGTATACTCTCTGACATTTGGAAATATTTACTACAGTTACTAGGCAACTAACTATTCTGTGAACGGCACTCCCTTACATGTATTACCTGGCGTTGTGTAGTTTCTAGGCGCCTGACTGTATACACTAAACACGCAGGCACAATCAAGTCGTTTTAAATCAGCCCCCTGTGTTTTTTTTTAATAAGAGTTAGTAGTTTACAGTATGTACCGCCGATGTTCTTAAAAATGTTAGCTCTTTAATACTTATATTCGCAGCGATCGTATGTGAAGGCCATCCGCCGTGGATGGTGGTACTAGTGTGTTTTGTGCACACCCCCCCCCCCCAAATTTGTTATACTAGCTAGTTTTTATTACTTTTAATGTTCTAGAACATATTATCTATTAATTTAATATAAAAATTTTGTTCTAGAACAAAATTTTTTTAAATATTAATTGTATATCTTTATAGTAGCTATTTTAAATTTGAAAAATAACAAGTTATATATTCTAGAACGTTATATTTTTTATATTATTTATGTTCTAGAATAGTGTATATTATATATTTTGTGTTCTATAACTCTACAATGTTGCCATGGTAACAGTGACTTATGTTATAAAAATGTAGTGCTATGCGGAACTGTTAAAAAATAGCTGATATTTTTAGAACAGTTTATACTGTATATTGAATATAAAATTGATATCATACAAGAACATATGGTATCCAACAAAGAGAGAATAATTGACGACCTCCAATGTAAATTTATATTATTTTCAAAGTACTGTTCATGTAGTAAGATTGATAGAGATTCTGTTAACGAAGTTGAGTACTTGCAAAGCAATCAGGAGGAGGCAGATACCAAAATCATTCTACACACTCAAGATGCTTTAAAACTTGGCTATTCACCAATACTAATACGTTCTCCTTCTGGGGATATTGATATTACTTTAACACTTAAACACTTAAACACTCAGGTATTTTAAAGACCTCAGGGGGAACACCATCTACTCCACTGGCACGATTGGTCTTAATGCTCTTTGCAGCAGCCTTCACTTCTGCAAAGGAGATATCGCCAATGGGAATATCTGGGAGTACAGACTCAGACACTTTTACTTCTATAAAGTTATCAGGCAATACCCTGTCATTATTGAGGAGCTTTTCAAAGTGGGCTTTCCAACCATTGAGGCGATCGGCTGGTGATTCAGCCTTAACCTTGGTGGTTGGTTGGCTTTTCCGCCCAGTAAGCAGATTGATCGATTTCCATGCCTGGGATGATTGCCTGCTGTCGTCAGCATCATTGATGGCATCAACCTGTTGGTTTATTAGCTCCTGTAGATTAGCAGAGTACTGCCTATTCAGGGACCTAGATGCAGCCTTAACTGCATTCTTGGCCGCTGTAGTCTGTTTGAGTCGGGACTCTTTCTGCGCCTTATGAAGGTCATTTCGGCACTTCTGAATTTTGTTGTCAGTCCAGGGGGCCCTTTTCCTGTTTCGAGGGTATACAGGAACTGTTTCTGCAGCTGCTAACTTAACTGCTTTTGTAAAGGCAGTATAGCCCTCACAGTGATCTGCCGCCTCAGAGGCAAGAGCCTCATACCTGTTGCTCAGCTGTAGTGTGAAGCTGGATCTCACACTTGGCTGTTGCAACAGAGAGGACCAGTCATGCCGCGGCAAGGCAGATTTTGTTGTTCTGCTAGCACGCAGACTAAGTCTTACCTTGGCCACAATAAGGCGGTGATCACTGGAGAAGGGTCGAAGTGTAAATGCATTACAGTCTTGTATAGAGCTCCTGTATTTCCTACGAAACAGAATATGGTCTATCTGGGACTTGTGACCACTGGGTCCACTATGAGTCCATAGCTTTCCAGTTCGCTTCTTGAACTGGGTTCCAGCCGAAAACAATCCATTTCCAGAGATAAAATCCTGAAGATGGACAGAATTTCGGTTAACACTATTGCTATAGACCCAGGGCGATGTAGGTGATTGATGCAGACTTGCATTAAAGTCTCCCAGGAATGTTAAGAATGCATGATGATCCACTCCATCAGTAGCTGCTTGTAGATTGTGGTAGAAATTTTCCACCTCCTCTACAGGGGCAACACTAGTTGGAGAGTAGCACACAATCAGAACCACCTTAGGAAACTTCTTAGCCAGTCTTCCAGAACATGAGAAGTGGCAACGGATGATGCGGTTAGAGATTTGGTCTATTTTGTCCAATGCTGCATGTGCAGTTGGATTCATCAATAGACCAATTCCACCATTGCCACTATCATCTGCTGACGCGAGGGCGAGTCGCCAACCGCCCCCCATGTCCTTAATCAGAACCTCATCAGTCTGTCCAGTCTGCATTCGGTGCTCTTGAACACCCACTGCGCTAAGAGAAAGCTTATCTGCCAAGGCAGTCAGCTCACCTTGTCGCATTGGGGACCCGAGTGTTAGGGTGTTTACTGAGGCTAGTCTTGTGACTTGCCTCAGATTCACCAATGGCTTTGTTGGTCGGGGTGGAACATGAGAGTAGCCTCCAACTCCAGAATCCCTCTCCCCATCACAATCTGGCCTTCCTGGTGACCCAGGCTTTGGGCCAGAAAGGTCATCAGGAAAGGGACTCAAAGAATTGTTGGCTGCTCTCTCTCCAGTAGGGGGTGAAACAGGCAGCCGGTCAGGAGTTAACTGACGCCTGTGGGGCCGATTGTGTCCGGTAATTCCACTGGCCTCTAGTGGCCGGACCTCCGCATTGCTAATGTAATCCATAGTGGGGGTTGGGGGGTGCTTTTTTGCCGAGTCAGCTCTCGGGGCAAATACCACACCCTGGTTTGCCATTCCACAGGGTGGGTGTCGCAATGGAGTCAGATATGAGGCTCATCACCCATATCTACTCTGGCGCACATGACCCACCATTGGCTGTTGCAGCTCATCTGCTGGGTCATGCCCTGTACCCTTGCTGCCAGGTGCAGGTCGCAGTGAAGTGCTCTCAGAGTGGACATGAGAACACTCTGCTCCTTTGACCAGCCATTGGTAGATCACCATCTGCCTGGTCAGGCCATATACCCCTGCAGCCAAGTATATGGGTCCTTAATCCAGGACCAAGGGCGTCCTTATCCCAGAACGAAGGGGGTCCTAGTTACAGGACCAGATTTGCCCTAGTAAGAGGGTCTATGCAGCTACAGGTGGCACCTCCTTTATGCTGCATGGAGGTGGCAAGTTTTCTTGATCAATGACCTAGAATACCTGACCTGACACGCACACGACCTGGCATACGATGCGTTGGCGTTGTATCACACATCTCCACATAGATGTATCAGCAGTTACCCGCACAGTTTCGAAACTTCGCATAGTTATAACTGTATAAAGATCGTCAGTCTTGGTTTAGGAAAAATATTTTAATGCAAAACAGGACGAGCGACGAGCGCAACGAGGCATATAATGAAGACCAGTACTGCGTAGACTATATTCCTATAAACCATACCTGGCTTCGCCTATTGAAGGCATCGGTAGTTATAAAGATCGTCCGTCAGTCTGCGTTTAGGAAATATGTTTAAATACAAAACAGAAGGACGAGCACAAAGACGTTTATAATAATGAAGACGAGTACTGCCTACTGCGTTGAAGGCATCGGTAGTTACAGTATAAATTACTGGTGGGTGGGAAGGGTGGGGGGGGGGGGGGGTGCATATTAAAAGGGGTGAACACGTACTGTCCCCCTTTCTTTGATTGATTGGTGGCGTGGGTAAATTTCTCAAAACCTGATTTTGTGATACAGTCGCTCAATTTTAATCTGTATCTGATAACTGAGCCTCGTCCTGCGCGATGGCCCCACAAACGTGTTCTGTTGATCTGTTGTTCTGTCGATCTGTTGTGTCCAATTTGAAACGTTAATAACTCAGCCAAATCTCGATAAAATATATCCAAACTTGGTACATATGTAGTCTGGCAAAAGTTTAGAAATTTTCCAAGTTGAATTTGCGTGGGGTCTTCGTGCAGCATCTGTTATAATCAGTTATAATCAATTTTATCTACCCAAAAATTATTAGGCTTGGCATCAACTGGTTGCTAGGTGACTACAGGATTACAGTACGGTATCGGTACTGTTAACTGTTACAGTGGTACAGAGTTACCGGTACCGTCTTCAGGTCGTTGGTCGTTGGCAAGGCCATCTAAACAAAAGGCCATGACAAGGACCTAGCTGCCTAGCCTTCAAAATTATCGTAGGCTGACTGCTGATTATGGTACCTAAACCTGTAAACTGTACCTAAGCTCAGAAGCTATATACTGTTATTGGATTTTGGAATAATCCATTCAGCCTTTTAATTTAACATTGAATCCCCTTATTTATTATAAAACCATCGGAAATATCCGCAAATGCCGCTCCATGACTGTTTGAAACGCTTCCGACAGTGCGATGTATCTGGACCAGAGCTGCCGAGTGGCATCAAGATGCGATTAACTGAGGAATAAATACTACGGAATGGCTTGCTTGTCAGTAAGATTCTATTTACTACACTGGGATACGGGGGTCGGTCGGATCGTAATGCGGGCCACAGCCAAGTAATCATGCCTCACTCAGGCCACCCACCTTGGAGTGCGGTGGGAAGAGTCCGACTTACGTCGACGACTGGACGAATCGACGAGGATTGCGATTTGGGTTTAGCGGCGGCCCGGACAGCCGGATAATGGGATCGCCTGGGGGAAATTGTTGAAAGTCGGGCAGACGTGTATCGCACCGGATTACGTTATCTGCCACGCGAAATTGTGAGGCGAATTCGTTGTCGAATTGGGTCGGAAGCTGCGGGAATTCTACTGTTCTACGGGAATAAACCGCAGCTGTCTGGTGACTACGGACGGATACTGGGATGAGCAGGTATTTCGATCGAGTTTCTCGTATTCTCGATTTTCTCGAATTCTCGATATTTCCTATAAACCACATGGCTTCGCATATTGAAAGTGTGATTGGAAATAAGTTTGTGCTACCCTTCCGCCCCTTGGGTGGTAGATGTCGCGGTTATTGGTTGGTAGGAAGGGGGGGGGGGGGGGGGGGGGGGCAGATTAAAAGGGCTGAACACGTACTGTCCCCCTTTCTTTGATTGATTGTCGGTATCTCATATCTCATATATCATTGTATGTCATAACTGGGCCTCGTCCTGCGCGAAGGCCCCACGAACGTGTAGTTCTGTACGTATTAAATTTAGTCGCTGTCATTGGCTTATTTATTATCCCCGTCCTAACAGTATATCTAGAGGGTCCTTATTATTATAGTTGAGGGATTCTATTAGTCATTTTAATTTATAACCAGGGGTGTTATTCATATTGCACATATTAAAAACCTTAACTATGGGTAATTCATTGTCACATAATAATAATAGTTGTTTCACATAACGTTTACGAGCTGTTAAAATCCAGTGTTTCAATGGCGGCGGCGGGATACCTGATTCTATTAAACATATATCTATTGGGGTTTGTGTACGCACAGAAAGTAATATCCTAACTAGTCTATTATATAGCTTTTCAATATTTCTCAAATTATTACTTAACCATGACTCAGAACCTTATAAAAGAGCGCTAACTACACAAGCATCAAAAACTCGTCTCTTTAATGCAAAAGGTATTTCGGAATTTCTCATACAAAATATGGTAAATTTATTTACAATGTGCTCGCATTTGATTTCATGTAACTTTAATACTGTAGAAATTCTACCATCTGCTGAAAATATAGACCCTAAATATACATGATTCACATGCACAAATAGTAAAAATATCCATCTGAAACGGTAATCTATCTGAGTTATCCCTTTTTCTTTTATTTAAATTTACTTTTCTTTTCATTTACTACCATCCCTGAAATTCTACAAAATTCTGCCAACCGTTTTAATTTAATTACAAATATATCTCGAGTTGTTGAAAGAATTACTGTATCATCCATAAACAGGAGAGCCACTAATCCCCCCAAAAAGCCATCTTGTCGGACTGCATCTTTTAACATTCTAATTAGTCTATTAATATATAAGCAAAATAGCAGTCCGCTAGTCGGAGCACCTTGCCTAACTCCTATCGGCAGTCCGCTAGTCGGAGCACCTCGCCTTACTCCTATCGGCAGTCCGCTAGTCGGAGCACCTTGCCTTACTCCTATCGGCAGTCCGCTAGTCGGAGCACCTTGCCTTACTCCTATCGGCAGTCCGCTAGTCGGAGCACCTTGCCTTACTCCTATCGGCAGTCCGCTAGTCGGAGCACCTTGCCTTACTCCTATCGGCAGTCCGCTAGTCGGATCACCTTGCCTTACTCCTATCGGCAGTCCGCTAGTCGGAGCACCTTGCCTTACTACTATCGGCAGTCCGCTAGTCGGAGCAACTTGACTACTATCGGCAGTCCGCTAGTCGGAGCACCTTGCCTTACTCCTATCGGCAGTCCGCTAGTCGGAGCACCTTGCCTTACTCCTATCGGCAGTCCGCTAGTCGGAGCACCTTGCCTTACTCCTATCGGCAGTCCGCTAGTCGGAGCACCTTGTTAGCTTATTCAATCCCGCTAACACCCCATAAAGTTATAAGCCGATAAGCAATATTGGGAGCCACGAGATTGGGCAATTAACCAACTCGTGCCATCCCAATAAGAGTGGGAAGGAAGCACACAATAAAGGGTCAGGGGCCAAACCCCTAACCCAGAGAGTACAGGTGGAGTGAACGGGAACACTCCACGGGGCGCCAACAAGGGTATCAACCAATCAGAGGGGGGCAAGGCATCGATTGAGTAGAGCAATAAGGCCACCGTGCAATATAACCAGTAACACAATGTCAGTAATTCAGTTATCTCAGTGCAGTGTAGGTTAGTTAGTTTAGATAGGGGAGCACGGGACTTTAGTTACCGTATCCCGCCTTCCGTATATTATACTACAGTCATCATATCTATATCTTATACCTATCAATTATTATACACCGAATATCAGAACTCATTCACTATTTCCGTTTACTCTTTATACACGGCGGGGACGCGTAAACTAAACACCGGATAAATCGGGATCCCTCCTGGATCCCGTCACAGTAACTAAATCAGCTGCCGCCCTAGATAAACTCAATAATCAACTAGCACCGAAATCTGCAGAAGAGAGATGAGTCAGTCAGGTGACACGACACCGACGCAGACCCCGGACGAAGACCAAACGATCCGTGAGGCCGCAACCAGGCGATACAGACCCACGACACCGGAGCCATCGATAACGGGCGAACCGGAAGTTCAAGACGAGGGGAGCCTGGAACAAGAGGTCGAGCCAAGAGGAAGGGAGAGCGAGACAGAGGGAGACGGAGATGAGTCGACACGGGACGGAGATCGGCGCACCGATGTCGCCGGCCAGCTACAGGCCGAGGGCGACGAGCGGCCCACCGAAACGGCGACGGTGGAGCCGACGGTGCGACGCCGGACGCGAAGAGACGGAGGAGACATCGGTACCGATGTCGCCGGCCAGCTACAGGCCGAGGGCGACGGACGGACCACCGGAACGGCGACGGTGGAGCCGCCGGTACGACGTCGAACCCGGAGGGACGGAGGAGAGGTCGGCGACGAGGACGTCGGGGTTTCAGAGCGACTTCGACGGGCCTACAACGCAACCCGGAAGCTGATAAAGGACGCCAAGAAGGAAGGGGCGAAGGTAGACGAGGTGAGACTGAGAAAGCGACTAGGTGAGTCAGATAGACACTTTAATTACCTAATACGTTTTGGGCAGAGAGAACTAGCCGAGGAGAGAGCAAAAGGGGTTGCCGGCGAACTGTTTGAACTATGGGAGTGTGGGAGTATGGAACCTAGCGTAGCGCCAGTGTACATAGGGCCATACTTGGTCGATGCCCGGGGAGCAAAATTAGTGGGTTGGAGGGGACCAGAGGGGGGCGAATCCGAGGTTAACCCCGAGGATTCGGCCTCGTCGGTCGGAGAAAGTTCCGGGAAGTGGGGGAAAGTTAGTAGGTCGGGAAGGCGGAGGGGGTCCGCTGTAACCGATAAGTCTGCTACA
Organism: Nemertoderma westbladi; assembly: GCA_032718475.1. Lineage (NCBI taxonomy): Eukaryota > Metazoa > Xenacoelomorpha > Nemertodermatida > Nemertodermatidae > Nemertoderma > Nemertoderma westbladi. The sequence goes on along the minus strand of JAUCBJ010005945.1, from coordinate 10,639 downwards.
TCCTCCGCGAAAGAAAGAGTGGTGAGAGAGATAGGTGCCGCATACCGTCTCAGCATGGTAGAACAAGGTCAGAGGGAAATGGAGGAACGGTTAGAGGAGGGGAGAGTGCGGTTAGCGAGGGAAGCGGCATTGATTAGAGAAACCGGAGAGAGGGCCGAAAGGGCCTTGAGAAGCCTTAGGGAGTGTGAGGAAATAGAAGAAAAGGAGTGTAGGGAGCGTGAGGCGAGGGAGGATAGGGAACGCGAAGAGCGTGAGGCGGAACGCAAAGAGCGTGAGGCGGAACGCAAGGAATATGAGGTGAGAAGGGAAAAGGAACGCAAGGAGCGCGAGGTGAGACGACGGGAGAGCATTAGGAGTGTGGCGGAGTCGGCCGCCCGGGACACCCAGGAGTGTGAGAGGAGAATGGCAGAGGCTGAACGAGAGCAAAAGGAACTGAAGAGACGCCAGAATGTGCTTGCGGAAGATAAGATTAGACGGGCGCACGAGTTGCAACTGGTGCAAACGTCGCCGTCTGAATCGGGGCCGGCTTGAGTATTTTTGGGGAGGCGGGGGCCGTAGATACATTTATTGATACCCCACTGACAGGGACCGTGCGACAAACCCAAAACTGGTGTGACCGTACGGGCCGGGGGGGCAATGTCAATAATCTGACCAGTGATCACCGCCTTATTGTGGCCAAGGTAAGACTTAGTCTGCGTGCTAGCAGAACAACGAAATCTGCCTTGCCACGGCATGACTGGTCCTCTCTGTTGCAACAGCCAAGTGTGAGATCCAGCTTCACACTACAGCTGAGCAACAGGTATGAGGCTCTTGCCTCTGAGGCGGCAGATCACTGTGAGGGCTATACTGCCTTTACAGAAGCAGTTAAGTTAGCAGCTGCAGAAACAGTTCCTGTATACCCTCGAAACAGGAAAAGGGCCCCCTGGACTGACAACAAAATTCAGAAGTGCCGAAATGACCTTCATAAGGCGCAGAAAGAGTCCCGACTCAAACAGACTACAGCGGCCAAGAATGCAGTTAAAGCTGCATCTAGGTCCCTGAATAGGCAGTACTCTGTTAATATACAGGAGCTAATAAACCAACAGGTTGATGCCATCAATGATGCTGACGACAGCAGGCAATCATCCCAGGCATGGAAATCGATCAATCTGCTTACTGGGCGGAAAAGCCAACCAACCACCAAGGTTAAGGCTGAATCACCAGCCGATCGCCTCAATGGTTGGAAGGCCCACTTTGAAAAGCTCCTCAATAATGACAGGGTATTGCCTGATAACTTTATAGAAGTAAAAGTGTCTGAGTCTGTACTCCCAGATATTCCCATTGGCGATATCTCCTTTGCAGAAGTGAAGGCTGCTGCAAAGAGCATTAAGACCAATCGTGCCAGTGGAGTAGATGGTGTTCCCCCTGAGGTCTTTAAAATACCTGAGTGTTTAAAGCTCATCTATCCCATCATAGTAGACATGTACCGTACAACAAGAGTCCCACAAGAAATGAAAACAAATAAGTTGGTGCCAGTTCCCAAGAAGGGCAACCTAACACTCTATGGTTCTTTTCGGGGAATCTCATTGATCTCGATTGCTGCAAAACTATACAATAGAATTCTATTAAATCGCATCAGGGATCCCATTGAGAGACTGCTACGTGGAAATCAGAATGGGTTCCGTAAAGGTCGTGGGACCATGGAGCCCATTTTGGCACTTAGAAGGATAATTGAAGAGTTATCAAAAAAGAAAGACAGGCATCTGGCTGTTATCTTTGTTGACTTCTTCAAGGCCTTTGATTCAGTCTCTCGCTCACGTATGTTCAGCATACTTTCATTATATGGGATTCCTGATGAAATTATTGCAGCAATCAGATCAGTATACGATGGTTCGACAACATTTGTGTCTACTGTTGACGGTGACACAGAACCATTTGAAGTGTTATGGGGCGTCCTCCAAGGAGACACACTTGCACCATTCTTGTTCATTATTGTGGTTGACTATGTTCTACGCATGTCCTTAGATCATCATAATGATGATGGGGTGATGATAACTCCACCTACTGGCTCCAGAAGTCGAGGAAATCCTGCCAAGTACCTAACTGATCTAGACTTTGCTGATGACTTAGGAGTACTCTCAGAATCATTAGAGGGAGCCCAGCGGCTCCTCAGCTCATTAGAACATGCTGCTTCTAGTGTTGGTCTTTTTATTAACTCCAGAAAGACCAAAATTCTGACAGTTAACTTTGAAAGTCCTCAGCAAGTCTCTGATCGGATGAGCATAAGCTCAAAGGATGGTATGCTTGAGCATGTGGACGACTTCTGTTACCTGGGATCATGGATCCGGAAGTCAGGTGAGGACCTTCGAATACGTAAGGGAAAGGCATGGGCAGCCTTGAATAGGCTTTCCAGGATTTGGAAGTCACCTAGAATTAATCGGAAACTTAAGGTCCGATTATTTAGAGCAGCAGTAGTTCCAGTACTCCTCTACGGGAGTCCATGCTGGGCTCTAACTGCTGAGGACACCAAATCTCTGGATGGCACATTCACAAGAATGCTACGCCGGGTACATTGTGTCAAGTACAATGCACACATCTCCAACCAGACACTATATAACATTGGAGGTGTCTCATTGGTTCCCCCAAGCTTGACACTAGAACAAAATCGCCTCCGCTTTGCAGGACATTGCTTTCGCCGTGAGGACCAGCCAGTGCATAATCTTGTACTTTGGCAGCCTCATGGAGTGAATAAGCATGGTGGACGGCCCATGACTTTCTTGAGACGCATCTTAAAGGACACTGGCCTTAAAGATGCGGATGATCTAGCAAATGTCATGGGTGATAGGGAGTTGTGGCGGTGCAATTTTGTTGACAAGCCGGCACAGCATTCTTAAAAATGCAGCTGCAATGCAGCATGCCGATCCTAGTAGTAGTCAATAATGATACAGTAGACGTTGTTAATGTTGATAGTACCGTATGGGACAACTCTAATCAAACCTTTATTACAGGGAATACTTTACCTAGTGGTAGTAATTTAAATTTAAATCAGAACGTTCCTAATATTAATGTAGAAAATAATTCTAATATTAACGTAGTTACACAAAATAATTCAAATAATTTAAATAATGATCCAAGCCCGAATTTACAAAATAATTCAAATGATTTTATTTCGAACGAACAAATTAATTTTATTTCGAACGAACAAATTAATTTTATTTCGAACGAACAGATTAATTCCGTTTCCAATATGGGTGCTATTAACGTGAACACGTCGGGCGTGTATAGCCAGACAAACGGGGGCCTGGAAGGCCACGTAGTTGGTAGGCAGGGGGTGGCTGGGTTGAATAGACCCAGCGAGGGCCTGGTAGGCCACACAGTCAGTAGGCAGGGAGTAGTTGGATTAGATAGACCCAGCGAGGGCCTGGTAGGCCACACAGTCAGTAGGCAGGGAGTAGTTGGATTAGATAGACCCAGCGAGGGCCTGGTAGGCCACACAGTCAGTAGGCAGGGAGTAGTTGGATTAGATAGACCCAGCGAGGGCCTGGTAGGCCACGCAATAGCAGAGAGAGAGGCGGGGGTGAATAGACCCGACCGCGATAGGCTTGATGTGTCGACTGGAGAGGGATATAGTAGCGGGGTGAGGAGTAGCGAAGTTAGATGTGGCGAATGGGGGGGGGGGGGGGGGGGGCTACGAGAACCCCACAACAGCGAGTTAGCGGCAAAAAGGGGGGGCAGAGAGTGTCCCACAGCCGTCAGCGGATAATGCGAGGGCCGAAATAGGTAAACCGCAACAACCGGCGACGGAAAGTAATAGGGGGATTGCGAGTATCCCCAGCGGCGTGCGACCGAGCAGGGAGAGACAGGTTGACGTCGTAAGAGGGCGGACGAAGCGTCGAGCCCGATCAGAAGAGGGAAGAAGAAGAGTGGGGTTTAACCGGGAGGTCGGCGAGAGATCTCACGAGCGGGAATACTCCACTGAAAGGAGAAGAAGAGAAGACAGTAGTAGAGGTATCGCCGCGAACGATAGAAGAGCGAGGACGGATAGCGAGCCGTCGGTAGTTGAGATGAGAACGGAGAGTCAGTGGGGTCGGACTCCGGGAGATTGCCGTCGCCCCGGAGAGATGCGACCCGGCGAGGCGCACTACGCGCCGAGAGAGGGGTACGCGATGTACCGGTACGAAGATGAGGACAGTAGAGAGGGGGGTCGAAGAGAAACTTTCCGACGGGATATACCTACCGATCGAGAATACGGTAGCCGCGGGGAGGATTATTCGAGAAGAATAAACTTCAATCCCGAACAACACATGCAGACTGTAGGACATACTGTAGGCCTTACTGCACATACCGTAGGCCATACTGAGAGAGGCAATGTAGGCGATGGGATAGCGTGGACAACGGGATTGAACCCGGAAGTCGCGGAATACATACCGGCGGGTAGGCCAGAAGCTGATAGGCCTATACCGGTATCAGCACAGCAGTATGACTACAGCATGCAGGGACATAACATATACCCAGGGGAGGGGGGAATTATTGCGGATAGGTGTATGGGCCCCAACATATTAACATCAACCCCAGTACCAAACATACCGGTGGGGGGGGGGGGGACAGGGTGACATTCCCCCATCACAATATCAACAATATACCCCGATAGTAGCAAGAACAACGAGACCCTTGGACGAAAACAGGTCGTGTGACACAGATATATGGAGGGGGCCGCTACCCCCGATGACATACCCAAGTCAGAGAAAGTCAAGAAATAGGACAGACGGAACGCACCAGACAGGTGAAACTATACAGCACCCGTCGAATCCATTGGAAGCGCAGGCGATGGGGATGGCCACATTGATCGATGCGTTGAAAACGAGGATCGAGCTACCACCCGTGGAACCATTCAAATTCGATGGGAGTAGGCCGGAAGAATATCTACAGTTTCGGCGCATGTATAGTAACGAAATACTAACAAAAAACTTGACGCAGGCGGAGTGCCTAAAGTATCTACAAGTGTACACGGGAGGCCCAGCCTACGACATCGTGAGGCAATATCAGGGAATAGAGGGCGGCTTCACGACAGCATGGCGGGCATTGGATAGGGAATACGGGCACCCGGCCAAGATCATCAGGCAGACGCTGAGGGGCATAACGTCGGGTGGCCTACAGGATAATCCTGTTAGCATTAAGACGTTCGCTAACAAAGTCGAAAAGGCGCTAATCGTGCTGAAGACGCTAGACGCGCCGTACGAGCTCAATGCGTCCAACAACATCACCACGATAGCACAGGCACTACCAAACTGGCTGCGCAACAAGTGGAGGAAAATTGCCTTCTCCACTCGAGATAAGAAGGGTGCGGAACCGGGTTTAGAAGAACTGTCAAAACTTAAAACTTAAACTCAAACTTAAACAAACTCAAACTTAAACTACGAGGCTGAACTAATAACTGACCCAGTCTATAGCGAAGACAGCCTGGGAAAGGGACCGAAGACAGACTACCATAGACCGAAACCAGAGCACAACACATCGAACGCATTACCGAGACTCAGGCAATCATTGCCATATGCAGCGACGCAGGGGACTGCAAGTCCACAGCTAGCCGAAGATAAGACAACATCATGGAACGGACAGGGAAACAATAACAGCACAAATAAACATAACCCCAGTACGTCCAGTAGGCAAAACCCAAACAATAAGAATAGTAGGGACTTCGGTACGAACGCAACCGCGATACGCAATGCACTGTATAAAGAAGGCTACGACCCAAAGAGCAAATGTCAGCTACACGCAAATGCGCTTCATCAAACTATGAACTGCAGGTACTGGCAGGCGCTACCCAGGCAGGATCAGATAGATTATGCGTTCAGCAATAAAATCTGCTCGCGATGTGTAATGAGTGGACATAGAGCAAGGGAGTGCAAGGAGAAGCCAATGAAATTTGGTCAAAGGAGAGGCCAAACGATGGCGACGAGCACAGTAGGGGCGAAGAAGAGGGGAACGGTGCTACTTGGAGTAGTACCAGTACGAGTGATCGGGGAAGGCAATCGATCAGTAACAACACTAATGCTGGTTGATAGTGGAGCTGCCTTCACATTAGTCGAGGAATGGGTGGCCGAGGAGATAGGATTGAGAACGAGGCCAAGCAGGATGGCGGTAACAACCATCTCTAGCAAAGATGAGATCCTGGAGATGAGGACAGGACGGTGCGCAATTGCAGCAGTGGCACCAGGATGCGACTATGGGGCAACTATCGACCCCATTCAAGTGATAGAGTCAATTAATATCAATGCCAGGCGGCCAACCAACATCGAGGTTGAGCAGTACAAATTCCTGGACAACATTGACTTCTCAATCCCAGACGTGGACGTTAGGAAGGTATCCATCATAGTAGGTATGGACTGCCCAACAGCCCACGAAAGAATGCAAACGGTCTTCGGCGAAGACAAGCAGAGTGACCCGGTGGCCATATTAACACCATTCGGGTGGACGCTGAGTGGTCCAATTAAGAGCAAGATACCATTTGGGATGTCGGAGACATCAGGATGCATGTTCGCGGGAACAATGCAGGAAATGGGTGACGAGGGAGCAGAAGAGCAGCTTAAAAGACTGCTCAGACAGGATTTTGAGGGACTGAAACAGACAGGGGTCGGGACCTCAGTAGAAGACAAGCAGGCTCTACAAAGCGTGGAGGAATCAATGAGATGCGATGAGGGACGGTATACTATAGGAATGGTATGGAAACTACCGAAGATACCGCTGCCCGACAATAGGGGGATGGTGCTCACGAGACTCCGCAAACTGAAACAAGCACTAAAACGGAGCCCCGAGAAGAATGAGTACATCCACAGAACAATTAAGAAGTACGTCGAGAAAGGATGGGCCGTGGAGTTACCGGTCGACGAGCCGAACACGGATAGGACATACTACCTGCCACTACACGTGGCTTTAGATCCAAAGAAAGGTAAACTAAGGATGGTAGTCGACGCATCGGCAAAGACCGACGGGAAATGCTTAAACGACTACCTGTTAGAAGGCCCAAACATATACAATTCGGGCATAGAGGTGTTACTTAGATTTCGAAATGGGAAACACGCCTTCACGTGTGACATAGAAGGCATGTTCAACCAAGTCCGTGTAACGGAAGAAGATAGCGACAGTCAATGCTTCTTATGGTATAACGGCGAGGAAGAACCGCCGATAATACCAGCATATAAGATGGTAGTACAGAACATGGGGGCCAAGTCGTCTTCATTTACGACGACTATGGCAGTGAGAGACACAGTAAAGGGGAAGGAAGATAGATACAGCAGTAGGGCCGTCGATATGATTCGACGCGGCTTCTACGTAGACGACGGAATGGAGTCTGGAAATACGGTTAAGGAGATACTGGACACAGGGCGCGAGGTTCGCGACATCCTAAAAGGATCCGGCTTTAACCTGACCAAATTCCAATCCAGTTCAGAAGAATTTATTAAGGCGATAGAGGACAGGAGACCAGAATCGACCATGGACAATCCCACAACAGCCAGAGGGCAGGACATGGCGATTAAGAGAACAGAATCTCAACAGAAGGCATTGGGAATCGTGTGGGATAGAGAGACAGACGAACTGAAGTATCAGCTGAGCAAGGAGGGCGCAGACATCCACACGAAGAGGGGCTATGTATCGTATATAGCAAGGATATACGATCCCCTAGGCCTAGCATCCCCATTATTAGTCACGGGGAAACAGATACTCAAGAGAGTATACAAATTGAAAGATGAGTGGGACGTAGAGGTACCAGAGGAAATCAAGAAACAGTGGAGCAAGTGGACAGGAGACTTGGAGAAGATGGGAACATACAACATGCCACGGGTGTATTTCCCGGATGGGAACATGACGAATCTGGACCTACACATGTTCTCCGACGCGTCGTTGGAAGCGTACGGAGCGGCACTCTACTTAGTACAACGAGAAGGGGCTCATAAGCCAAGGCTAGCCTTTAGCAAAGCAAAGTCAACGCCGCCAGATTCAGCATCTGTTCCCAAGTTAGAATTGACAGCTGCGAGACTAGGAGTAAGAGCCACAGCCTACCTAGTGGATACTATTCCCAACATAGTGGAGACACACTACTGGACGGACTCCATGGTAGTGCTTGGTTGGCTACACAACGAAAAGACGAGATATCCGATATTCGTCGCGAATAGAGTGGACGAAATAAGGGCGAGCACAGAACTGGAAAGGTGGCACTACTGCCCAACAGACGAGAACCCAGCGGACTTGCTGTCGAGGGGCGTGGAACGCCACACTTTCCTGAAGAAGGAAGTATTGTGGCAACATGGGCCACAATTTCTGAGCGATAGGGAGGCCTGGCCGCCGATGAGGAAGGTGGACCCGGGCTCGGAAGTAGTATCAGAAGGAGAAGAGGGAGATTCAGAGGGAGAAGAGATATACTCCCAGATGGTGAGGGAGATTAGGGACGTGCAACCAGGAAGGGAACTGTGTGATAACCCAACGGATAAACTCCTCAGCTACAGTTCTAGTTGGTATAAGACCAAGAAACTAGTGGCGTATTGGAGAGCCTTCGGGAATTTCCTTGCGGGAGTCGGCAAGGACAAGAAAATCAGGACAACCATAGATCTGGAGGGAGCGGCCAAGGCAGTGATCCGCTATGAACAACGGAAGAACTACGGCGACGAGGTGGAACGCGTCGGTAACCAACAGCACCTCCGACGGGACAGCGAGCTGATTACGCTGTCGCCACAACTCAATGACGACGGGATTCTAGTAATGAATTCTAGGGTGGGATACAACAATAGCATAGTCGTACCACCGAAACCCATCATCATTCCCACGGGATCGCACAATTAAGGAAGAAGGTTAAAGCGGTAGTGGGGCAGTGCCAGACCTGCCGATGGGCGAAGAAGGAGCGAGCCATACAGGAGATGGCGCTACTACCGGCGAGTAGGGTAAGACAGTACGACCCGCCATTTACGCATTGCGGTGTGGACATGTTCGGGCCAATAAAGATCAAGGTGATGCGACACACGGAGAAACGCTACGGTATTATCTTCGTATGCAACAATACGCGGGCGGTAGGGATCGAACTCGCCCAAGATGCAACCGCATCAGCGTTCATTAACGCCTTAGAAAGGTTCAGGGACCGCAAAGGTGGGACGATCGCAGTGATATACAGCGACAACGGCACCAACTTTGTGGGCGCAGAGAGTGAAATGGCAGAGGCCTTGGACATCTTGGAAGGGGAAGAAGTCAGGGCAGCCATGAGACGACGAGAGGTAAAGTGGGAGAGAAGGACGCCGTATGCACCACATACACTAGGATGCGTCGAGAGACTGGTGGGCAGTTCAAAGCGTCTAATGACAAAGCTAATGAACACCCACATGGTCACAGAGGACGTCTTACGGACAGTACTTGCGAAGTGCGAGGGGATCATTAATAGCAGACTGCTATATCCGGAGAATGACGACCCTGAGTCACTAGACGTGCTAACGCCTAGCCATTTCCTAATGGAAAGACCAGCGACCATCGATATGCGGGGTGTAGACCCAGATGACATACACTTGGAAAGTTGGAAAGTCGCAAAGGCAATAAGCGCTGAGTATTGGAGGAGGTGGGTCGAGGAATACCTACCCACGCTCCATAAACGAAGCAAATGGAGGAAACCGAACAGGGAGTTAAGAGCAGGAGATCTTGTAATCGTTACGGATGATACTATCATCAACAACCAGTGGCGGTTGGCGAGAGTTGTAGACACCTACTCCGACGAGGACGGAAGAGTCCGATTGGTAGAAGTGCGGATAGGTGGAAAGATAGGTGCGAAGGACAGAAAAACCTACAAGAGAGCAGTAGGGAAATGCTGTCTTCTAGAAGGGGCACCTTAGAAGTGGAGTTAGCGCTTAGTTTAGTCGTCCAAGTTTTGGACTGAGGGGGGTGGGATTGAGGGCGAGACGCCCTTCCCACATACAAAATTTGAAAAATAAAATAAAAATAAAATAATAGTACATGAGTAGGTACGCAGTTAGTAGGCAGAAGGTACGTAGTACCTAATTAGTTAGTAGGTACGTAGTACCTAGTTAGAGAAGTTAGTTAGAGGGTACGTAGTACCGTTAGTTAGAGTTAGAGTTAGAGGGTACGTAGTACCGTTAGTTAGAGTTAGAGTTAGAGGGTACGTAGTACCGTTAGTTAGAGTTAGAGTTAGAGGGTACGTAGTACCGTTAGTTAGAATTAGAGTTAGAGGGTATGTAGTACCGTTAGTTAGAGTTAGAGTTAGAGGGTACGTAGTACCGTTAGCTAGAGTTAGAGTTAGAGGGTACGTAGTACCGTTAGTTAGAGTTAGAGTTAGAGGGTACGTAGTACCGTTAGTTAGAGTTAGAGTTAGAGGGTACGTAGTACCGTTAGTTAGAGTTAGAGTTAGAGGGTACGTAGTACCGTTAGTTAGAGTTAGAGGGTACGTAGTACCGTTAGTTAGAGTTAGAGTTAGAGGGTACGTAGTACCGTTAGTTAGAGTTAGAGTTAGAGGGTACTTAGTACCGTTAGTTAGAGTTAGAGTTAGAGGGTACGTAGTACCGCTAGTTAGAGTTAGAGTTAGAGGGTACGTAGTACCGTTAATTAGAGAGTCAGAGGGTACGTAGTACCATTAGTTAGAGAAGAGTTAGAGTTAGAGGGTACGTGG
>JAUCBJ010005944.1:0-51339 GCA_032718475.1 Nemertoderma westbladi | reverse complement strand
ACTATAGATACGACCCGCTAAGCTGCTGCAAAGCCCCTAAATTTAGTGGGCCAGTTATTTCCCTTAGATAGAACCCCTGAAACAATACGTCTAGCGCGTCGAAAGTACTTGTCCCTAACTAAAATTATGTCCTCTTTCAGGTGAGGCAAATAAAAATTTAATAGCTCCAGTAGTTTTCGAGATATGAGGAGTTCCTGGCACCCATACCATATCAGCACCTTTCGGAATAGAAAAAATACTGAAAATACACCACCCTTCAAAGACTTTGGTATAACCATACTATGCTTTTTTGGTTTGTTGAATTCATTATTAGTAATCGAAAGCAAGATTAGAAGCAAAAAAGCTTTTATTTTTAATAGACACTAAAACAGCACCAAAAGTACAAGTAGCTCAAAATTTTAAAATATCCAAACGTGGTAAATTGGCCACACAGTTTGGCTACTGAGGTTTTAGAATGTGCTGATCTCATTGGCAAGGTTTATAAGATTTTGCAATTGTCAAAAATGGTACGAAAATGACAAGTTTCATCCATTACAAGCAATTTCATTGCAAACTCATTTCCAAAAATGGCGTTTATTATGTTCAAAGTAATGGAATTTTGTTGCTATTCACTATTTACACATTACTATTCACATTATTCACTTAGTTACAAATAGTTACAAATAGAAAGAGACTGAATAATTCATTTTTTTTTAAGTTGACGAGTTTTAAATTCTTTAATTGTATCCTTCCTAGAGCACTGGGAGTGTTCCTTTGCCACATTTTTTCCAAAGACATTGCAGACCGTGGTAAAGACAACTTTAATAGTGTTCTGTATATGTTTATCACAACCGATGCCCATAAATGGGCTGTGTTCGCAAACATGATTCAAAACCACTTGCGCAACCTTTCTGTACGGCAATTCTTGTTCTAGAATTACGGTCTCAGCTCGATCCAAAATTACAAAGGCATGTTTTACTAGTTCACGAAGACTTTCTGTAGGGAATATTAGCCCGCCCTGATCTAAAAGTTTAAAAAACGGTGTTATTTTAACTATTCGTCACATTGATATTTCTTTAGTAACTTGTGTGCTATGTAGCCAGCTACACAAACAGTAGCCTCGGTTGTCGCCTCATCAACATCATAAACAAATTCGATACTATAATATTCTCTAAGAGATCAGTGAAATCGAAATCCAGAGATCGATCTACAATAACGTCTTCTAAACAAATATTCTCCTTTAGCATAGATTTAACACGAATGATATTTTCTGACCTAATAACTTCTAATAAGCTCACCAAAAAACGACCCCCACTCATTTGCCTGTACTTTGAATAGTTTGAATTTGAATATAAATAGTTTGAATAGAAACAACCATATAACAAAGTATTCCACTTGCTAATTCTCCATCAGAACAAGCCCCAACCAAATCGCCGCCACTATACTGCTCCTGTTGCTGTAGGAACATTTCATCAATCAATAAAACAACATCGTGCCCGATCTTATCTTCTCGAAGTAACTTTGTTAACGCCTTCATCGAATCAATGCCACCTGAAATTAGGTTCCTCAGTAAGCAGTCAGACGGTAAGGAAATTTCATTACGCATCATCTAAAATAGAAAAAAAGTAAGGTGTTGAAGGAAAATATATAAAATGCATTAATTACAGTATTAAATAATGCATTAAATTAATTAATAAAACTACTAAAGAGGGAGAGTCAACCACTAACACTTGGATATTGGACATTCTAGAACCACATAACTCTTGTTATTTAACGCCTATTTAACATAACAATTATTTAACATAATAAATCTGTAATTAAATTTACATTCATTTCACACATTCATTTTCACTTTGCTCTCGATTCTTAATTAACCTCGCTACGCTCGGGCTCTGGATTGGTAAAAAAGAACAATAACAAACCTGACTTAACTAAAAATAATATATAATATATTAATATATAATAATATAATATTAAATAGATTTATTCTAATCGTGTTTGACAGCCTACCTTGTATGCACTATAGGATGTATATCTCAGCAACAGAGCAAAACGAAGTTCACTACTTGAATACTTAGGCCTGCCTTTGGGTTTGTTGTATTTCAGGGATAGAAGTCCTTTAATTATGTCTTGAGATTCCGTCGTCACATTTCGAATATAAGAAAGCATATTTACAATCATCGTTGTAGATGTTAATTGACTTCGAGAAGATCTAAAAAAATAAGTTAAAATTATATACATTATATAATAATTATTTATTTTTACAAGAAATGAAATGAAATTAACTATGAAACCGATTTACAGCAGTAATTATTTGGGTCTGTGCTGGCTGACAGAAAACAGAAAACACTATGGTGTTGTTGTAGTGACTTTTTATGCTTGATTGGAAGTTTAAAATGTGCACAATACGAGTTACACATAGTATATACCGGAATATAGTACTTTTTGTTTCATAATGGGCTGGCCGGAAACGGGCCAACCAACCCCTCCTATGACGTCGCCAAATATATACCGGTAACTATTATGCAAGTTTTAAATAATTTGGAACTGAACTAACCTTAACCAAGATGGTTGGGGTATTGGTGTGCCTCCAATTGATAATTTGACATGTAGATCTGCGTCAACAGTTATACATTCTTGTAAAGCTGGTGTGTCACTAAAATCCATTTTGTAAACAGACAGCCGTTTACCAGAACTGGTATTATGTAGACGAACCTCGTAATCGGAAAATTCTTTATTACCTTCTACATAATCCTCTACATCAGCTAAAGAACTAATTTTAGTCTTCTTTGAGAAGTTTTGAATTTCATCCGGACGGTATATTCGTTTTAATGGAGGTTTTCTAGGAGTTTGGGGCATTTTGCGCAGCGAAGTTGGAACAGAATCCGGGTGAATCGTGGGAACAGCATCTTTGGATAAAGATGGCCGCTGTTGGTTGCTATGAATATATCGCCCGTCGAAATGCAAACTGCAAATCTTAGCGGAAGCCCCTGGAGTCCATAACTGATCTGTGGAAGACCCTTGCCTAGTCGAACTAATAAATTCAACCCATTTACAATGGAATGGCGAATCTGGTGGAGGAAATCCGAACATTGAAATGGGTGTCGATTGCGGCAATGTGCCGCTGTAGCCCGAGCGGCATCCGTAAACACAGCATTTTCCCACCATAACTGCTGTGACCACATACAAATACAGTAGTATCATGACTATGTTCAGACCTATAGGCCGGCACGGGAGCCCGGCTGGGCGGGCCTTCACACTAGGTGAGTTCGTACTGTCGTAGCGGTGATAATAAATATAGGTTATATCAGTATATTGCTATAAACACATATAGACACCCCCGAAGTAATGCAATAATGGAAACGCCTAATCCAGTCAGACTGGTATTGACATGCCTGCATGCCTATCATCCATGTACCACCACAGTTGTACAGGCACAGTAGTGGCACAATGCAGTGCTCATACTGACATACCACATACGGAATAATACACTGTAGTAGTATATCTGTATATCCATTTATACAGCAGTACAGAAGAATTAATACAGTAGTAAAACAATAATACAGTGCGACTGTCTGACTGTTATACTATGCTGCCTTGGCCATACCAATCCGTAGACCGGTAGGCCTACCAAGGAAGTGCAGTACTGTAAAATAGTACCGGTACGTATCGTACACCTGTCGTAAGTACTGGACCCTGCTCACTGCAGTAGGTACTGAAATAAAGTACTGTACAAGTTCACTGGCACTTCTGCACTTCGAAATTCCAACTGAAACATTGGCCATTTCGAAAATAACACAAATTTTTAAAACCATTGCCAAAAAACCTCAGTTTTTAAATTACAGGGTCAATTTACCACCTTTGGCTATTTGAAAATTTTGAGCTACTTGCACTTTTGGTGCTGTTTTAGTATATCTATTAAAAAATAAAAGGTTCAATTTTGCTTCTAATCTCACTTTCGATTACTAATAATGAATTTAACAAACCAAAAAAGCATAGAATGGCTATACCAAAGTCTTTGAAGGGTGGTGTATTTTGAGTATTTTTTCAATTCTGAAAGGTGCTGATATGGCATGGGTGCCAGGAACTCCTCATATCTCGAAAACTACTGGAGCTATTAAATTTTTATTTGTCTCACCTGAAAGAGGACATAATTTTAGTTAGGGACAAGTACTTTCGACGCGCTAGACCTATTATTTCAGGGATTATAACTAAGAGAAATAACTGGCCCACTAAATTTTGGGGCTTTGCAGCAGCTTAGCGGGTCGTATCTATAGTAGGTCATGGTTACACTTTTGGAATAAAACAACGTACCTACTGTACTTGTTGCATTTGTCTTTATTAAGGTTTTCCGTCTCTGTATCCTTATTTTCATTTCACCCACCCACAACTCTCGTTCGTTTAAGTAACAACTCGGATTAGTGCAGCTGCAGTATTATAGATAACCGAATAAACTACAGGTACTGTACAGTATAACAGGCAGATTTTATGTTTTATACCAGTCAGCCCGGTGCAGCTTTGAAGAGCCGGTGGAAGATTTTTCACCCGGCGCAGCATTTTGCATTGCACAGAGCCGGCGCAGGATTTTTGCACCCAGCGTGGTTTTGCACAGAGCCGGCGCAGGATTTTTTGCACCCGGCGTGGTTTTGCTCAGAGCCGGCGCAGGATTTTTTGCACCCGGCGTGGTTTTGCTCAGAGCCGGCGCAGGATTTTTGGCACCCGGCGCCGCGTTCGGCGCAGAAAATAAAACTTTTCAATAGGGGATACAGCAATATGCAATTTTGCAATAATTCGTTTGGGAGAGTATTTAAGTACAGCAGTATAGCTGGTGGCTAGGCACTAGGCACCGGAATGGTGGCCCCAAATG
Organism: Nemertoderma westbladi; assembly: GCA_032718475.1. Taxonomy (NCBI): domain Eukaryota; kingdom Metazoa; phylum Xenacoelomorpha; order Nemertodermatida; family Nemertodermatidae; genus Nemertoderma; species Nemertoderma westbladi. Next base: position 46,493 of record JAUCBJ010005944.1, on the reverse strand, counting down.
AGGTTCTTTAATCAAAGTAATTTCAAGTAAAATCAAAGTCAGAAAACGTTGTTTAGGCCTACCTACCTACACCATAATAATAAATAGGCCTACTGAAATAAATTAACCAGTCCAATACTCCAATGATCAGACAGTCAGATGATCAAGCTGTCAGCCAATTACTGAACAGCGAACAGTACCGGTACGCGGTACCATGATATCAGTTAGGCCTACCTGACCTGTATAGTAACTAAACAAAAAAAACAGCTACTGGCTGACTGGTGGTGACTGAGACTGGTGAGGCCAAGGCCATCTAACTAAATAAATGTTGTTTAGATGACCTTGGGCAGTTGGGTGAGGCCTACAGGTTTCAGGGCTACTTTAGCACTTTGCAGGTGCTTAGGGGTACCGCTACCAGTCAGCCGGTAGCTATAGCTAATACTGCACTGCAGTGAAATGGCTGTACAGTACAACTACAGTCTGGGAAATTAGCCCAATAGGGAAACTCATTTATTTCTCTATAGGGAAGTTTTTATTTCCCTATAGGGAAATCACAAATTTCCCTATAGGGAATTATACAATATTGGGTTTTTATTTATTTTTTTTATTTTAGACCTTAAATTTCCTGTTTTACTGCAGACTGTTAATAATAATGAATAATATTAATTAAGTGCTATGATTCAAAATATATCGCCTAATATTATTGAATATAAAACTAGCGCATTTCATCATTTGAGGTAGGTTACCTGATATTAGATTCTTACTGTCTTAGGCTATTTCAGTATTTATAAAAGCAGTAGATGTAAGCGGATTCAATTCCGTGCATTATCCACCGAAAATGGGACGAGTGGCATTTTACCAATATAGTTGGTGAGGTGACATTACCAACAATAATGTCACCTCATAAGTCATAACCAACTGGGGCGATACACGCCGCAAGCCATAAGGAGAGGTGAGAGGTCAAACCACCTCAGAGGGGACAAACAAGCTGGTAAGGCTAGCACACAGGGACAGTGGCAACAGGGAGTGGCGATGTGACAATTAATTAGGTTAAGCCAATGGTGGGCGAGAAAGCACATTGGGGGTGATTAGAGCGCATCTATTGGATATTAAAGCCACACTGTAGTGTAGGGGTAATTTAACATGTGTCAATGATATAACCATTGTGATTATTGATTACCAGTTTAGTTGGTTCCTTACAGTGGTGAGACCGGAACAGTTTTGACCGTCGTCACTAACCGTTATTGCATGCTATTATATTCAGACTGTGCTACTATCAATTACTGTGATTATTAATACTAACAACAGAACTCAGTTATTTTCAACGGCCTTTGGCCTATCACAGATATCCAGTAGCAGCAGGCCAGCAGCCCACGGACGCGGTGACGCGTACAATTCACACACCAGTCGGGAGTCAATACTGCCAACTCCGTTGGCTCCCGTCACATTAGAAGTACATCAAAACTGGTACATACATAATTTACATATGTAATTTTAATTTTTACTTTGTTTCATTATTCGTTATTTGTAAGAATTGGTTTGGTATATTGCCTCAAGGTTCAAATGATTTCGAAATAATTATTGGTCATGATATTTTGTACGATTTAGGAGCTGTTTTGAATTTTTATACGAATGAAATATCATTTTGTTCAGCTATTGGTCGAATTAATGAACCGCAATTAACTCGTGATGAGTTTTTAGGAATGTTTGTGTTTCCGAATTGGTGGAAAGACGATTTGGATTCCTTAAAGTTTTTATTATGGTCTTACAATGATGTCTTTGTTAAATCTGATTTCGAACTCGGTCGGCATAAATCTGCTGAACATTCCATTAATATTGGTAATAACGCACCAATATTTCAGAGAGCCTATAGGCGAAGCCCCAAGGAGAATGCAGAAATAATGGAACATGTTGACAAAATGTTGAAACTCGATGTGATTGAACCAAGTTCATCACCATGGGCTTTTTCTTGTTTACTTGTCCCAAAAAAAGACGGCGAGAAACGTTTTTGTGTAAATTATGCAAAATTAAATAACATAATGGTTCGGGATCAGTACCCCTTACCGCGCATTGATGATCTACTCGACGAATTATCAGGAGCTAAAGTAATTACTACACTGGATTTGAAGTCTGCTTTTTGGCAAATCCCCTTATCCAATGATTCCAAACCAAAGATAGCTTTCAAGGCAGGAAACCAATTGTGGCAATTTAAGGTGACACCATTTGGGTTACACAACGCAGGTGCTTCATGTAACCGTGAACTGGGGAAGACATTGCGTGATACCAAAGCTTCAGATCCGTACTATGATGATATAATGGTTGCGGATCATTATATAGGAGATCACTTGCATTCATTGAGGGAAATTTTCGATAAACTGCGTGACGATGGTTGGAAACTGAACCCTAAAAAGTGTCAATTTGGTCGTAATACAGGATGTGTCTTCGGATACATTGTTAACAACGGGACGATTCGAGCAGATCCAGTGATCCAGATAAGGTCACTTCTATAATAGACTATGCGCGACCTAATACCCCTCATGACGTTCAAGTATTCTGTGGTATGATAAACTATTATTCGCGATTTATCCAGAACTTTGCCACCATTGCCGCACCGCTTTATGAGTTACAAAACCGACCACAAAATAAATTTTGTTAGTCTGATAGTTGTGAGTATGCATTTATACACCTCAAGAACTGTATACAGTGTGATCCAATCTTACAGATGCCGGATTTTAATGAGTCTTTTCAATTGGAAGTCGATGCGAGTTCCATGCGTTGGTGCAGTCTTATGCCAACCCAATGATTCGAAAGAGCCATATCATTCGGTTGCATTCGCTAGCCGTAAGTTAATATCCTCTCAACAGAGATATTCGTCATCTGATAGAGAGTTCTTGGCTATACAGTGGGCGATTCGAAATTCACCCATACTTACATGGACGAAAGTTTAATGTATATACCGATCATAAGCCGTTACTGCAGCTTACTGGGGATATTTTTAGCCATAGGCAAGCACGATGGAGAGACGACCTTAGTCGTTACGACTTTGAGTTGATGTATCGCCCAGGTAGTTGCAATGTTGTAGCCGATGCACTGAGTCGGTCATTCACGAAGACTACTGTATATTGAATCCCACTGCTGAATGTTTTATTCCTTCATCTTGCTTTGCTGTTTCTGCTATATTAGATCCTGATTGGAAGAGACGCCAGTCACAGGACCCAGAACTTCATAAGCTCATCAATTCAACTGCATTACCAATAATTATTCTATCGAGAATGGAATATTGATGTACTTTGGCCGAGTAACGAGCCGAGCCGAGCCTGACTTCCTAATGACGAAATTTATAATATATTATCGCAATATCACTCAGCTGGCCATTTCAACTGGAAAAAAACTAAATTAAATATATTGTCAGCTGGTCTTTGGTGTCCAAATTTGTGTAAACGGATAAAAGAAATCTTCGATTTATGCGGAATTTGTAAATCATATAAATCATATAACCAATTTCAACCTCCAAGTGAAAAATTACCTTCTGCCCCTGAATTATCCCCGTTCGAATACGTCGCGATAGATATGGTTGGACCTTTACCAACTCAAAGATCAGGTTTTAACTATGTATTACCAGTTATTGACCACTCAACCAGATACTTGGTTGGTACAGTATTCCATTTAGTACGAACGGACAGCAAGACAGTAGCTAAAGCATTTATAGAACATTGGGTATATAAGTTTGGTCCGCCTAGACTTCTATTGTCTGATCGGGGATCAAATTTTATGAGTTCTCTATTTAATCCTATTATAACCAAATATAATATAGATGGTAAACATACTATCAGTTATCACCCGCAAGGTAACTCTATATGTGAGAGAGTTCACATGACTTGAAACGATCGCCTCCGAACAATGGGTAATGGTTGGTTAGATAATCTTCAAGAAGCTATATACAACATCAATCGAATTTATCATGACTCTTTGGGTTCTTCACCATTACAAGCAGTGAGTGGAAAAATACAGAATCCACCGATTTCAAATATGACTGATGTTCAACAGAAAACCCCTATTTTTATTGGTGATAAGGTGATTGTCAGAGCACATAACGCCCCTAAACTGAGTCCCCGATTCTACAATCCTGGAACTGTTATTAAACGACCATTCCCGCAAGTTGTGATATTAGATGATGGTCGATCGGTTAACATTCGTGATGTGAAGACAATCTCGTGAAGGGGTAGAAAGGGTTATACAGGTTTAATCATGTAAAGGTATAGAGTTTATATTATATGGTGAGGGGTAACAGCTGTACATAGGCAGCCGGTCATAAGGATATATAATTATTATGGTTACAAGGTACGAGTTGGCATTATACTAACTTTGGTTTAATATATATTATTAAATTATATTGAATTAATATACTTGATTTATTTGTGATCCTTAACTTTTATAGCAAGTCGGTGTCCTCTATATCATTACAGAAGGATTCCACATTGATTCGCGAGATATTGCGGTAACTAACAGATGTTGAAATAGGCTGGGGCTTATATGAAATTATTTTGAAAGACACTATAAAGTGGTCGGAAAGTCCAATATCACGTACCAAAAGATCCGAGACAACACTGCTAGAATCGTCGGTGGTTACAAGAAGATCTAGTGTGTGACCATGTATATGGGTTGGTTGTTTCACATGCTGAGTCAGACCAAAACTATCAAGGAGATCGCAGAAATCATAGGATAAAATAATCAAGGATAAAATATGTAAAGGCGGCGTTCTGCAGCCCTAGGCGTTAAGTTATAACTAACTAAAGGCACACTGCCGCCTTAATGGACATGGTCCTAAATTAATTAGAATGAAAAAGGCGGCAGTGTGTCGCCTTTTTTAAGTGTTGGTACGCAAAGCGTTAAAGTAAAACATTTACATACTGTAGTTAGCTAATAATATCCACGCACGCCTTAAAATTAACGTGATTTAATAATATGATACAATAATGTTTTAAAAACCGAAATGTTTTGAGTAAATCTTTGTCATTTTATATAATTTTATTATTGTATAACCAATTCTCAGTTAAAAGTATCGTAATGGTATTTTTTTTAAATATTGAAATAGAATATTAATACCTCCCGTAATTAAATTGTGTTCATTCATATTTAATTAATGGATGGTTTTAACTGTCACCCGACATACACCCTTTTGCTTTCAGCAGGGGCCAGTTGCATAAAACAACCTTAACTAAGGTTCACTTTACTTAAGTGTTGCTTCAAAATATCAAGAGCCACGTAGAAACTTAGGCGGTTGTTGAAAACTACTGTAAGTAACAACTTAGATGATAAGGCAGTACTGTACGTCTCACAACGATTCAAAAAGAAGCATGGTTCTCTTGAACATTTTAAAAAATTAATGTCTGCAGAAAACGCACCTCAATGCCTGAGTGTGCCAGAACAGACATAAGGTGAAAACCTGGACTCAAATTCGTCAATGTGAAATTACAGAGGTTGGGGCATATTCGAAAAATAAGAATGCCACAGGCCCAGGTGGCATCAGTAATGAAACCTTAAAGATTGGTTTGGCCATCTATTACCGTATATTTTCGGGCTGTTGGTTCTCATCGGCTGCAATTCCGATAATGTGGTTGACGGCGTCTGTCTGTCTTAGAAAGCATAACCCTTCCACAGGCAGACATACAGACAGACATTCTAGATATTGACAAACCTAAAACTGACATCGGATATGAAATCCCCGCCCAGGAAAACCACTATGGCGTGAATATTAGGCAATACAATGCTTTCTTAGTTTTGCACAGAAAGACAGACAGACATACAGACAGTCAGGATATCATCAAATTTAAAAACTAACATCAAAAATGAAATAACAGTCCAAGAAAACCCCAATGCGAAAATTTTAGGCTGGTGAAATAATTACTTCGTTTTGAAAGACAGTAGACTGAAAATTTAGTTAAAACTACCCTATAGTCATTTTTCTCAAAATGGAATTTTTCAGTTTTTTGAATACTGAGGTTCATTTTTCTCAGGAACTACTCGATGGAATTTATTAAAATTTCGCATACCGACAAATTAATAAAGTTTCAACTTTTTTCAATAATTTTGGTAATTTTTTAAATTTTCGATGTTCGTTTTTTTTGGCCCCATACCTCGAAACAATCCTCGAGACAAGAGTTTAACCACAACCCCCCCCCCCCCCCCCCCCCCCCTACTTAATGCCAGCTACCCATTGAGTAACTGAGAATTTTAACTCACCACATCCCTTGCTTTCTTGTATTCATTATTATAACCCCTGTACTAGCGTTGTCCATCGAAATTTCCAAAATATTTCGATCGATTATGAGACATTTTCGATCGATTATCGATGATTTTCGATGATTACAAATATTTAAAAACTTTAGTTATTAATGTATTATTATCTAATAGGGGGCGGGGGGGGGGGGGGTGGGAATCAAAATTTATTTATTACTGTAACCTGCTCCTTTTCACTTAATTTATAATAATATATTACCATATTATATGGTCAATGTAGAGTACAGTACATACAGTAGTAGTGTAGGAGTTGTAGAAAATAATCAAATCCCACCTACAGTAACATACAGTTTGTTGTACTTAGGATGTTACTAGCTAGCAGCAAGGCTGAGTCATTTATTAGTCAGGATGAGTCATTTCATCCCATAGGTGATCCACTAGCTTGGTGGAAAAAGAAAGAAGAGAAATACCCACTGCTAAGTAAACTAGCTAAGAAGTTTCTAGCGATTACGGCTACATCAGTACCTTCTGAACGTATGTTCTCTGAAACAGGTCTTATATGCGCTAAAACCTGAGAGGCTTGTTGACGCCGGGTAACGTCAACATGTTGATGTTTCTAAATTCAAATTACGATCTGGTGCCTTATCCAGAATAAACAGTATTTTGAAGCTTTTTTGTTTGTTTTGGTGTTTTTGTTGTTTTTTGTTTGATTATTCCATATAGTGAAAAATTACAAAAATTAATCGAAAATCATTTCAAACCCAAAAAAAATTTCGATCGATTAATATTGACATTATTTTCGATCGATTATCGATGTTCGATCAATTTTGGACAACACTACGGCCTGTACGAGACCAGCGTTGAAAATAGTGTTCCGGATAAGCACTTTGGTTCCAACTTGTAGTTTTTTTGAGATTCCCATTCGTTCTATTATCAATAGTACCAGGAAATTTCGTCGGTTTTCTCAGCAGCCTGTTGCCACTCTCTGGCAAAGATGTAGAAATGGGTTGGAACCTGGGACCGCAAAGGATGTCCTCAACAACTTGGGTGGGTGGATGGCCATTCAGTCGTGGAGTGTTGCTTAAGTGGGCCTTCTAGAAAAGGCTCTGTATCTATCTTGCCATAGATCCTACAGCTTGCAATCAGCCTTGACAACAAGATTTTTCAAGATGTTGACATTAATCTCGACATGGCCGTTGGATCTTGGGATATACGGCCTAGATGGTTCTCTGAACGCCCCAATGATCACAACATTTCTCGAAATGTTTCGAGTTATACTGTGGCCCCCCATAGAGTGAAGGTGGAAGTGGAGTACAGTAGACAAAATATTCTCGTAGTCGGGCGGTGACCTGGCTGGAAGATGGGAGAATCGTCTTGGTAGGAGGAACGTGTCTCAGGTCTACCATCTAGTATTATACAAGAGAAGCGGCGTCACCAGTAACTAACTGTATAAGCGCCCAACGAGCTATTGTCTCGGAGGCGTTGCCACAAAAAGTACCTAAGCGATTTGCACGAGTTGAATATCTAACAAACCCGTAATTGTTCTTACAAGAGTCCAACATAGCTGAGTGGAGTTTCTTTAATTAACAAGCGTAGATAATACAGTACAGTATAATCCCACCTTGTCGTTGTCCGCCAATATCTTGTCCCAGTCTCGATCTCGCATTTCCGCGTACACAGGTGAACATTATTGAACTTGAGTACCGGTATATTATTATGGTGCGGTCGGCGGCGTATCAATTACGGGGGGTGCGGTTCGTTCCTATCTTTGTTGGGTCGAGACCAGGGGAATACTCAAACATATACCGGTATATGGTTGTCTCTCTCTGGTATCCTATTCTAAACACTAAACGAAAAGGGAATACTCAAGAACTCAACTATTACACTACAGTAATTACCATAATATTTTCTCAATGGAGCAAACATGATTACCATTAATGCCATTATAACTTTTGTTGCCATGTTGGGCACTGCTTTGCAAAGTCGGTAATAACGTCATGTCAACTTTAATTGTTTAATTAATGCCATGTCATCCTGGAATTGCCTGCACAATAATTGTATGTAAACTATATGTTACTACTGTACTGTATGTATTAAGGTTACTGTGTACTGTACACTTTACCGGTAGTACTACAGTAGACAAAACAGTATGTACACTGTAGGTGTGTACCATGGTAGTGTAGCCTTGGCGTGGGGAACCACTTTCAATGAACCTTTAAGAAAACTCACAAATGGTAGGACAATTTGAATTTCCCACTGCAATAGTATAGTGTGGTTGCTATGCAACAACAAAGCACCAATATTAATCAGCTGAATCTAGCATTGTGTGTTTATTGATTTCCAGGTTATAGTAGGTACCGTAAAGCAGAAAATAATATAATAACATGATTTACGTATCTTACAGTGATCATACAGTACTTGATACTTGAGGACTTGAATCAGCTAGGCTTACACTACAGTAAGGCTTTCATATTATTCAATAAATACTGTAGTAGGGGACATACTACGCCAGGCGCAATGGTTCATAACACATCATAAGTAGGCTAATTAAAGCCTCTGGTTCCACAGGCGCCCAACGAGAGGTGTTTGGAGTTCGGCAAGAATGCTTTAAATTAAAGACTTGCCAGGGCGCTGTCTGCCTCACATATAATTTTCTGGGGCAACCGCGCTGGAAATAAGTCGTCAGACTTTCTTAGTAATCCCTGACCTATTAACCCATGGCAACTTTTATTTTATAAACAAAGAATTTTCCGCGTATAAATAATCATTATTGATTCCATCCATCTGAACGATTATCGGGAGGCGTGGGTTCTATCCCCGCTGGTGTCGAATTCATTTTTTTTGACAATTTACTTTTCACTTTTGCTCAATAAGTCATGATTAAATTACTTATATATAATAATTATTTATTTACAACGTGATGACCATTATCATAATTTAAAAACAATTACATTAATATAAAGATATATAATTCTACTAATTATTTAACCATGGCGTTAGCAACAGTTTCTCCTGGCTCGACTCGGACCACATCAGCTGAAGGTCCTGGCAACGCGTTGTCATCGCGACAGAGTGGTCGAGTCACGTTCTCCGCATCAGAGAAATCTGGTGAGTCGTAAGTTGGCGAATAATGAATTGTTTATACATGACTGGAAGTTCTTGAGTTTTGTTCTTCATACTGTAATGTACAGACCTGTCCATTTAGTTGCATTGAATATTCATAACGGTACATGTTTAATTAATATAATTAATGATATTTTTGTTTTAGTATACTGTAGTAGTATTCGTCGTCACATTATAGACTAGCGCCTAGTGTTCTGTATAGGTCTATAATGTCTGTATGCATACTGTAATTTACGCGGAGCTACAGTAGGTCTGTAGCCTCCAGTATGTTTACACCATAGCGATCTCTATTAGGTATAGAGATACAGTACTACTTAGTAGGCCTACTTAGTGGAGATCGCTATTATTTACACATTAATTACTAAGGTTGAGTGTGGTAGGCCTACACTACCGAGTACCTCAACATCCCGGTACCTACAGTACACGATAATCAACCTTATTCTTATATTTAAGGCAGTGGACCGAGTCACCGAGGTAGGAAGTCTTCGACTTTGGACGATATCGCCACGAAAGATTCCAATCCCTTCCGAATGCCCTCGGATAACGATATATTTATGCTGCGCGATAAAGAACGACAACGTCGCAAACAGGTAATGAGATTCTAATTATTTTTTTGGTTGACATAATTTAACAAAATTACGAACATCATTGTACGAAAAAGCAGACTTATGCGTTTTTTACCCTTGTACAGTATATTTATGTAAATATCATTACTGCGCCTCTCGGTACTCAAATTTATTTTCCCGAGTTTAATAAAGTGGTTCGAACGAGATTGAAAAAGTCGGGAAAACAAACTTGATTAGATGTTTGTTCTGTTTGTTGGTATAGAAACCACTTCAGCCAGTTAGATTTGTTTCCCCGAGGTTTGTAAAGTCGTTCGAACGAGTTTGCAAAAGTTGAAGAAACTAAAAAAAGATTACAAAACTAACCGATCAGGGCCACCATACTATACCGTATCTCATGTGTACGTTTACTGGAGTAATCGTCCCGCGATGTATCCCGGACACCAATACAGTCCCACTTCACCTAAACAAACACCTTTACTGTGTTCCCAAAGTACAACCCCGGTATATAGTAACTGGTAGACATTTTGTGAATTCATCTCCATCTGAAATACTAATTTACTGCAAGTAGGCCTGGTATTGAAAGCAACACAGAGTACTGGTTTTATCTCTTCGGTTAACAAACACCTTAACAAGTTTCCTTTTCATGGTCCAAAGTTTGACTGTTCCGAACCAGGAACAACCAACATAAGTTGGTCTATATATGTTACAGCCGGTCGTCCACGGCTACGTTTCCTTGTGTTGGTTGCCAGAAAAGTAGATCTGGTATGACCTCATGTTTACTTCACCATGTTTCGATCTTTAAGATTTGTTGTTTACGATTGGGATTTCGATCGATCGGGTTTACAGATTACGTGTGAAGGTCAAAGTCACCAAATTACAACACTATACTCCAAGACATGTACAGTAGTACATACATAGTGCTAAACCAGATAGTTAGATACATGTGAAAGTTGGATATTACGAATTAAATTAATACTATCGAAATTACGTTTAGGAACGTCAGCGACAAAAGGGACTGAAGGTTCATGAGAAGGTTAGCTACGCGTCTCGTGTGAACGCCAAGGCGGCTGAGTTACGACGTGCTGCTCTACGAGATACGGGCGACACGCTGAAACCGGAGGATGGGGGTGTCGTCAAAGACGATGACTTCACACTCAGTGTCACCAGAGGTAACAACTCTCTACTGCGATTATAAAGTTGTTTTTATGTCGCAACCGTTAGATTATTTTTTGTCTTTTTTTAAGCTATTTTATTGTCGTTTGTTGTTGTTTCTAACCTCTTTTCTAACTAATTTGTTACTTTATTTTTTTGAAATGGATTTGCTAATCAGCTAATACTGGAAAAATTTACGGTATAGTAGCGGTAGAATTATTAGTCTAAACGGATTGCAAATTTTACTAGAACGACGATCGGAAAAGGAAACGTTAAACGAATACATCGATAAGAAAAGGGAAATGTTTCTGGTTCAATATTCGTTGGGGGTTAAACGAGATGAGATGCGGAAACTGGAGGAGTTAGCCTCCGCCGAGGAACGCAAGTTGGAACAGGCGGAACAATATCTCGAGGACGACGCCGCAATGTTCGACGAGTTCCTGCAGGAGAACGACAAGAATTCGGTTGAAGCCATTAAAATGTTAGTCGATTAGCAACAGTTAGCAGACCCGGATGCAAAATAAGTCATTAAATTTATTTTATCAACAGAATATTATAGAGTGTAATAAGTAAACCTAATATTATATTTTACATAGTGAGTACGGAATTAATTAATTAATTAACGGCACATTAGACTATTTGGTTGCCTCTTTTTCTTCTTCCTCTGAATTATCATTTTCCTCATCAACATTGTGATACTCATCTAATTTTGATTCTAATTCTTTAACAGCTGCTTTAAGCGTACCAGATATTTCTACCCTCCTCTTCTCTAACTCTTTCTCTACCCGTTTCACTTCTCTGTTCTTATATTCTGCACTCATGTTAGTCATTCGTTCCAAGAAGCACTCGATTTTTGCCCGTTGATCTAAAATTGAAATAAAATATAAGGGTGAATCTCAAAAAAATTGTACTCTGATTTGTTTATAATGATGAAAACGTGCTAAAATTCAAGTTTAAAATACTAAGTTTAGATATGTTCGTCAGATCTGAATTGGAGTCTACCTCCGCCTCAGTTTTACCTCCTACTTTTGGCATCATATTCTAACTTACCTCCTTTATCGATCTTTGCTGGAATACATTCTCCTTTCGGCTCGCTACATTTCTTGCCATCTGTTTCCACGACAACGACTGTTGCCTTCTTGTTCTCCCTTCCTACTGCAGCTGTACTCCCTGCGATCCACATTAAACGCAGTTATTATCAATATGAATAAATAATTAGTTAAACTCCTACTGCTACTATAATTAGTCTGATGCATTGAAACTGCACATTTAGATTCTGGCTTAACAAAAATAATTTTGCCACGATCATGCTATCCACAATTATTGGAATGCGCTAATACGGCGTGCATGAAGAATGCTGTGCCGGCTTATCAACAAAATTGCGCCGCTACCGCTACAACTACCTATCCTATCCCCCATGACTTGACTTTCGCGAGATTATCCACGTCCACCATGCTTATTCACTCCATGAGGCCGTCAAAGCACAAGATTGTGCACTTTGAGAAAGCAATGTCGTAACTCGTTAAAATAATTCGACTGTCTGGACTATGCCCTTATACATACTAAACTACTACTACTAAGTCGAGCGAACTCGGACAGTGGGAATGAGATCCTTCCAGGCTTCCCGATTCTCCATAGTTATCGCAATTTCGTTTCTCCCAAGTTCAGTATCCCTTTCAAGTTGATCTATATATGTTATGGCCGGTCGTCCACGACTACGCTTTCCATGAGTTGGTTGCCAGAGAAGTAGATCTGGTATGACCTCGTCTTTACTTCGCCAGCAGTGCCCATGGAATCTTAATCTGCGTTCACGGAGGGTGGTTGATACAGGTGGTATTGTACCTTAAAGCTCGGCATTTGTCATGTGTTGTCTCCAGCTTATGTTTAGGGCTGCCCTTAGTAGTCTTGTGTAACAACCATCAATTCGTTGTTCAAGTGATTTAGTCAGTGTCCATGTCTCACCCCCGTATAAAAATACACGTTCCACTGTGGCTCGAAAGAACTTAGTCTTCAGGTGCCTGGAGAGATCTGATTTCCAGATGGTATCCATTTTTGATAGAGCTACCCAAGCCTTTGCTTTCCTAACTTCTATGTCCTTTTTGCTAGTCTCTAACCATGATCCTAGGTACTGGAAGTCGTCAGCCTTCCTTAGTTGATTATTATCAATGGTTGTCAAGTTTCCATCAACATTAAAAGTCATGAATTCGGTCTTGGTAGCATTTATATGCAATCCAACCTCCTTAGCAGCCCTCTCCACTTTATTTAGTAGAAGCTGTGCATCTGCTAGCGTATTAGAGAGCAGGGCAATGTCATCCGCGAAGTCGGTGTCTGTGACTGTAGTTGCCGGATATCTACTACTTCTGCGTTCTTGAAGTGTGAATCCCAGATCTTCACCCTTTGTGGCCGTCCTCATTGCGTAATCCAGTACAATTACAAATAGTAATGGTGCTAATTCTAAACAGTACCATTTAATCTCAATTAAATTTCCATGCTGTACCCATATTTACTGACAAACCTTTCGTACTTGTCAATATTGTGACACTTTTCTCACTAAGCCACTCCACTATAAGTGTAAGTCAACCCTAGGTTTGTTGCCACATCTTACCAGATATCTCCCCGGCTCCCCTCTCGCCTACTATGGTATTGGTATCGGAGATTCCACCATTACCTTGTTTTTCGTCATTGGAGTTTATTGATAGAGTTCTATCTCCCTTATCAAAGGATTGAACCGGGACTTCTAAAGATCGCGAAATTTTCATTCTAAGAAATAATTGCCGGTAGTTAGCATTGAATTAATAAAATACTACTGTAGTTTATTCTTGGCTTGAGCCAATGACACTCCAATCATTTCAAATAAAATTGCACTCCGCCCGTTTGAATTTTAAATTTATTACATTTTGTTAGACGGAGACAAGGGGGGGAACTGGACGCAAATCCCATCTTGGCGAAATAATACCCCGCCTCAATGTTAAATTCCAAATTTAGGGAAAGAAACAGGTTACAGTGGCACGTTATTTTAACCAAAACAATAAACTAAACACAATAGAACAGGTTACAGTTTTATTTTTGAGAGGAATCAGCTGTTATTTGCGTCGAATTTCCCCTGGAGAGGGATGAATTTTAATTGCGTCGAAAGCCCCCCCCCCCCCCCCCCCCCTATTTGGTTAAACGATACCCCCCCTATTTGGTTAAACGATACCCCCCCTATTTGGTTAGACGATAATATTATATTGATAAGGGTGGCCAGGGCCTTCCCCCATCCCAAGTTTTGCCCCCAGTAATTCAAATAGACCGTATTTTATCGACCCTAGTGGATAAGAGGCCGAATGTACCTTGGCGGGGCTCGACCCTCCTACCAATACATTACAGGCCCTGCGCCAAACCACTGAATGAGTTGGTTGCCAGAAAAGTAGATCTGGTATGACCTCGTCTTACTTCCCCAGCAGTGCCCACTGAATCTTAATCTGCGTTCACGGAGGGTGGTTGATACAGATATTGTACCACACATATTGTACCATAAAGCTCGGCGTTTGCCATGTGTTGTCTCCAGCTGATATTTAGTGATGGTCTTCAGGTGCCTGGAGAGATCTGATTTCCAGACGGTATCCATTTTTGATAGTTTTCTCAATATTTTGTATAAAATTGTATACCTTGGAGAGTGTATACTTTGGATATTTAATTTAATGGGCGCTCGTACGTAAAGCCATAATCATTCAAGGCATCCCGAACCATGAAGATGAACGTACGTTGATGCTGTCAATCATGTAGGACTGAAAAAGGGCTCATTAAAACGCGTGATAGTGATTGGTGCAGACAATTCTAGAACATAAATGATCTCAGAATTATCAGAATTATATTGCGCCACTAATTGAATGCCACCCCAAATTAGATGATTTAACACAAAAACAAATTATTTTGCACCAAATATATTTTTTTGTAGCACCAATTCGCATCTCCCAATTTTGAATATCCTTCTCACCAAAAACAATTATTCATCCCCAAAAACAATTATTCATGCCCCAAAAACAATTATTGATTCCCCAAAAATAATTATTAATCCCCCAAAAACAATTATTGATTCCCCAAAAAACAATTATTCATCCCCCAAAAACAATTATTCATCCCCCAAAAACTATTATTCTACCCCAAAAAACAATTATTCATCCCCCAAAAACAATTATTCATCCCCTAAAAACAATTACTTGTCAACCTAAAAAAATTATTCTAGCACCAAATATTTTATATTAACTACGCTTTGGTCAGTTGCTATGCTTCAGTTACAGTATTCGTACCGATAGGCCAATTGCCTTCAGAACAACGTATTCTGTTATTAGGTTTCGTACCGATATACAGTACCTACAGTAATAGGCCTACTTCAGTTTCAGTACCATTTATTCGTACCGCTAGGCCTATTGCCTATCTACTATTGCCTTTTGCCTATTACTTATTCTGTTATTAGGTTTCAGTATTACGGCAGTACTGAAGTTTTCAGATAAGGGGGGGAAACTGGACGCAATAAAAATTCATCCCTCTCCAGGGGAAATTGGACGCAAATAACAGCTGATTATTCTCAAAAATAAAACTGTAAACTGTTCTATTCTGCTTAGTTTATTGTTTTGGTTAAAATAACGTGCCACTGTAATCTGCTCCTTTCCCTATCCCTAAATTGAGAATTTAACATTGAGGCGGGATATTAATTCGCCAAGGCGGGTTTTGCGTCCAGTTCCCCCCCCCCCCCCCCCCCCCCCCCTGCTTCGAAATTTTTATCTAAATTCCAGGAAATGCTAGGCTTATTGCTTCAGTAGTATTTATTTTGGGGGAAAATGTATTTATTTTGGGATAAAATGTATTTGTTTTGGGGGAAAATGTATTTTTTTTTGGGGGGGATAATGTATTTGTTTCGGGGGAAAATGTATTTATTTTGGGCGAAAATGTATTTGTTTTGGGCGAAAATTTATTTGTTTTGGGGGAAATGTATTTTTTTTTGTGGGAAAATGTATTTGTTTTGGGGGAAAATGTATTTGTTTTGGGGGAAAATGTATTTGTTTTGGGGGATAATGTATTTGTTTTGGAGGAAAATGTATTTGTTTTGGGCGAAAATTTATTTGTTTTGGGGGAAATGTATTTTTTTTTGGGGGAAAATGTATTTGTTTTGGAGGAAAATGTATTTGTTTTGGGGGAAAATGTATTTGTTTTGGGGGAAAATGTATTTATTTTGGGCGAAAAGTTATTTGTTTTGGGGGAAATGTATTTTTTTTGGGGGAAAATGTATTTGTTTTGGGGGAAAATGTATTTGTTTTGGGGGAAAATGTATTTATTTTGGGCGAAAATGTATTTGTCTTGGGAAAATTTGTAATTATGTTGGGGGATTTGTCATTTATTTTGGTGCGGTGCTAATAATTGGTTTTGGGAAGCATTTATTTATTTTGTTATAATGAATAATTTGTTTTGGTGTTTGAATAATTTTATTTGGGGTGACTTTATTTTATTTGGTGTTGAATATTTTTTTTTTGGGGTCTCATTATTTAATTTGGTGTAAAATTATTTTTTTTGGTGAACATTTCATCAATTTTGAGATGACTTTAATTGGTAGCCATTATATTGTTGTTAGTTTGGTTTTTCATTCTCAAACACTCCACGCAAAAAGTAAAAGCTCATGTTTATTTTCTTTTGTTCGAAATCAACGGCATATTAATTAGTTTAATTTAGATTAGGCAATGGCTCGTACAGCCGCGCTAATTCGTCACCAATTAGGATTGAAAAAACTACAGCTATAACACTCAAACCTTCGTAGGATCACCCAAACTCAGAAGTTAAAGCAAATTCAATGGAATCACGAACAATTCGAGATTCGCAATGGTTGTTGTTTCTGCAGTCAATGCCTAAGTGGAGTAGGTTACTGCGACAAGTTCTTCAACCCCATCGACCCACGAACCCACGAAAGAAAGGGAAGTCAAACACCAACTTCAAACAAAGGAAGCCAAACACCAACCTCAAACAAAGGAAGCCAAACGCCAAACTCAAACAAAGGAAGCCAAACACCAACCTCAAACAAAGGAAGCCAAACACCAACCTCAAACAAAGGAAGCCAAACACCAACCTCAAACAAAGGAAGCGAAACACCAACATCAAACAAGGAAGCCAAACACCACCCTCAAACAAAGGAAGCCAAAAACCAACCTCGAACAAAGGAAGCCAAAAACCAACCTCAAACAAAGTAAGCCAAACGCCAACCTCAAACAAAGCAAGCCAAACACCAACCTCAAACAAAGGAAGCCAAACACCAACCTCAAACAAAGGAAGCCAAACACCAACCTCAATCAAAGGAAGCCAAACACCAACCTCAAACAAAGGAAGCCAAACACCAACCTCAAACAAAGGAAGCCAAACACCAACCTCAAACAAAGGAAGCCAAACACCAACCTCAAACAAAGGAAGCCAAACACCAACATCAAACAAAGGAAGCCAAAAACCATCCTCAAACAAAGGAAGCCAAACACCAACCTGAAACAAAGGAAGCCAAGCACAAACAAATGAAACCAAAAACCAACCTTGAACAAAGGAAGCCAAAAACCAACCTCAAACAAAGTAAGCCAAACAAAGGAAGTCAAACACCAACCTCAAACAACGGAAGCCAAACACCAACCTCAAACAAAGGAAGCCAAACGCTAACCTCAAACAAAAGAAGCCAAACACCAACCTCAATCAAAGGAAGCCAAAAACCAACCTCAAACAAAGGAAGTCAAACACCAACCTCAAACAAAGGAAGCCAAACGCTAACCTCAAACAAAAGAAGCCAAACACCAACCAATCAAAGGAAGCCAAAAACCAACCTCCAACAAAGGAAGTCAAACACCAACCTCAAACAAAGGAAGCCAAACACCAACCTTAAACAAAGGAAGCCAAACACCAACCTCAAACAAAGGAAGCCAAAAACCATCCCCAAACAAAGGATCCAAACACCAACCTCAAACGAAGGAAGCCAAACACCAACCTCAAACAAAGGAAACCAAACACCACTCTCAAACAAAGGAAGCCAAAAACAAACCTCAAACAAAGGATCCAAACACCAACGTCAAACAAAAGAAGCCAAACACCAACCTCAAACAAAGGAAGCCAAACACCAACCTCAAACAAAGGAAGCCAAACACCAACCTCAAACAATGGAAGCCAAACACCAACCTCGAACAAAGAAGGCAAACACTAACCTCAAACAAAGGAAGCCAAACACCAACCTCAAACAAAGGAAGCCAAACACCAACCTCAAACAAAGGAAGCCAAACACCAACCTCAAACAAAGGAAGCCAAAAACAAACCTCAAACAAAGGAAGCCAAACACCTACCTCAAACAAAGGAAGCCAAAAACAAACCTCAAACAAAGGAAACCAAACACCAACCTCAAACAAAGGAAGCCAAACACCAACCTCAAACAAAGGAAGCCAAACACCAACCTCAAACAAAGGAAGCCAAACACCAACCTCAAACAAAGGAAGCCAAACAACACCAACCTCAAACAAAGGAAGCCAAACACCAACCTCAAACAAAGGAAGCCAAACACCAAGCTCAAACAAAGGAAATCAAACACCAACCTTAAACAAAGGAAGCCAAACACCAACCTCAAACAAAGGAAGCCAAACTCCAACCTCAAACAAAGGAAACCAAACACCAACTTCAAACAAAGGAAGCCAAACACCAACCTCAAACATAGGAAGCCAAACACCAACCTGAAACAAAGGAAGCCAAGCACAAACAAATGAAACCAAAAACCAACCTTGAACAAAGGAAGCCAAAAACCAACCTCAAACAAAGTAAGCCAAACAAAGGAAGTCAAACACCAACCTCAAACAACGGAAGCCAAACACCAACCTCAAACAAAGGAAGCCAAACGCTAACCTCAAACAAAAGAAGCCAAACAGAAACCTCAAACAAAGAAAGCCAAACACCAACCTCAAACAAAGGAAGCCAAACACCAACCTCAAACAAAGGAAACCAAACACCAACCTCAAACAAAGGAAGCTAAACACCAACCTCAAACAAAGGAAGCCAAACACCAACCTCAAACAAAGGAAGCCAAACACCAACCTCAAACAAAGTAAGCCAAACAGAAACCTCAAACAAAGAAAGCCAAACACCAACCTCAAACAAAGGAACCCAAAAACCAACCTCAAACAAAGGAAGCCAAAAACCAATCTCAAACAAAGGAAGCCAAACACCAACCTCAAACAAAGGAAGCCAAACACCAACCTCAATCAAAGGAAGCCAAAATCCAACCTCAAACAAAGGAAGTCAAACACCAACCTCAAACAAAGGAAGCCAAACACCAACCTTAAACAAAGGAAGCCAAACACCAACCTCAAACAAAGGAAGCCAAAAACCATCCCCAAACAAAGGAAGCCAAACACCAACCTCAAACAAGGGAAGCCAATCACCAACCTCAAACAAAGGAAACCAAACACCAACCTCAAACAAAGGAAACCAAACACCAACTTCAAACAAAGGAAGCCAAACACCAACCTCAAACATAGGAAGCCAAACACCAACCTCAAACAAAGGAAGCCAAACACCAACCTCAAACAAAGGAAGCCAAACACCAACCTCAAACAAGGGAAGCCAATCACCAACCTCAAACAAAGGAAACCAAACACCAACTTCAAACAAAGGAAGCCAAACACCAACCTCAAACAAAGGAAGCCCAAAACCAACATCAAACAAAGGAAGCCAAACACCAACTTCAAACAAGGGAAGCCAATCACCAACCTCAAACAAAGGAAACCAAACACCAACCTCAAACAAAGGAAGCCAAACACCAACCTCAAACAAAGGAAGCCAAACACCAAGCTCAAACAAAGGAAATCAAACACCAACCTTAAACAAAGGAAGCCAAACACCAACCTCAAACAAGGGAAGCCAATCACCAACCTCAAACAAAGGAAACCAAACACCAACTTCAAACAAAGGAAGCCCAAAACCAACATCAAACAAAGGAAACCAAACACCAACCTCAAACAAAGGAAGCCAAACACCAACCTCAAACAAAGGAAGCCAAACACCAAGCTCAAACAAAGGAAATCAAACACCAACCTTAAACAAGGGAAGCCAATCACCAACCTCAAACAAAGGAAACCAAACACCAACTTCAAAAAAGGAAGCCAAACACCAACCTCAAACATGGGAAGCCAATCACCAACCTCAAACAAAGGAAACCAAACACCAACTTCAAACAAAGGAAGCCAAACACCAACCTCAAACATAGGAAGCCAAACACCAACCTCAATCAAAGGAAGCCAAACACCAACCTCAAACAAAGGAAACCAAACACCAACCTCAAACAAGGGAAGCCAATCACCAACCTCAAGCAAAGGAAACCAAACACCGACCTCAAACAAAGGAAGCCAAACACCAACCTCAAACAAAGGTAAACAAACACCAACCTCAAACAAAGGAAGCCAAACTCCAACCTCAAACAAAGGAAGCCAAACTCCAACCTCAAACAAAGGAAGCCAAACACCAACCTCAAACAAAGGAAGCCAAACACCAACCTCAAACAAAGGAAGCCAAACACCAACCTCAAACAAGGGAAGCCAATCACCAACCTCAAACAAAGGAAACCAAACACCAACCTCAAACAAAGGAAGCCAAACTCCAACCTCAAACAAAGGAAGCCAAACACCAACCTCAAACAAAGGAAGCCAAACACCAACCTCAAACAAGGGAAGCCAATCACCAACCTCAAACAAAGGAAACCAAACACCAACCTCAAACAAAGGAAGCCAAACTCCAACCTCAAACAAAGGAAGCCAAACACCAACCTCAAACAAAGGAAGCCAAACTCCAACCTCAAACAAAGGAAGCCAAACACCAACCTCAAACAAAGGAAGCCAAACACCAACCTCAAACAAGGGAAGCCAATCACCAACCTCAAACAAAGGAAACCAAACACCAACCTCAAACAAAGGAAGCCAAACACCAACCTCAAACAAAGTAAGCCAAACAGCAACCTCAAACAAAGTAAGCCAAACAGCAACCTCAAACAAAGTAAGCCAAACAGAAACCTCAAACAAAGAAAGCCAAACACCAACCTCAAACAAAGGAAGCCAAACACCAACCTCAAACAAAGGAAGATATCATTACACCAACATTAAGCAAATAGTTTTCCAAGGATTTTCGGCTACTTCATCAGTTTTTAACTGATACTGATAGTTTTGTTTTATCTTCCGATGGTGAATGATTATTAGTAAACTAATGAACTCTAGTTATAGAATAGGACATAGGATAGGCATTTTTTAATTCAATTTTTTATTTTTGTGAAAATGTTATTTGGAATCTCAGATTCTTTTTATTAATTTTGAGTACCTTGGAATCAAATTTCTTAGAAATCTATACAGTGAGTGCCCAAGGTCTACAAATTTTACATATAAAATTGAATACCTTGAATATTCAGTATACCTTGGGGAGAATTATTGTATACCTACCTTGGTCTACAAAATCGATTTTCTAACTTTTGACCACATAACTAGCTATATATTCTGATGTCAGATTGGAAAACACCATCAAAAATCGATTCTAATGATATAAAACATGCCAACATTCGTAAAAAAAAATTCACATTTTCTGCCACTTGACCATAAAGTCATGAATTCGGCTTTGGTAGCATTTATATGCAAAAGCATTGATTACTAGGCAAATCTGCCTACAATTAGCATTGTGTACAATTAGCATTGTGTACAATTAGCATTTTCCGAAATTTTGTGATAAACATTACCTCAATATCAATATTGACTGAACTCTGCACTATTTCTAGTTTTCAGATGTTACCAGTTTGTTTACATAATAATATTTAGCATTATTATCAAGATTTTGGCTGGTACAATTTGAGACACATCATATAAAATATGATCTACTCCACCGCAGTTATGTAACACCGCAAATCAGCTTTGGAATCATCAAAAGTCATTTCTTTAAAAAAAATCATTTCTTATATTACACATTTTGTTATATTTTTAATAACTTACAGTACAGTAGAACAATTAAAATATTGCAGGTGCAAGTTTATTTTGTGGAAATGTCCTCTAATTTTAGTTAGTATTTTTCATCCCTATCAGTTAAATTATAGTTTAAATATGAATTTACATCAGTTACCTCTTACCAAAGAGAACTAAAATGTAAAGCTTGAAGGTCATTAAATCACAGTGGCACGAACCAGTAATGTTCACTTTCTTTTGGCCTATAAGGCCTCATCAGCAAGCCAGCTATCACTTTGGCCATTGAATGTACTTACAACTTTTCTCTACTGTATTGGATAATTTTATAGTTTCATCTCTGAATAAAGAGTTCTAACAGCTCAACTACAATTTTATTTGTCTTTTCGGTTATATAATATTGTTATTTAGTCATGTGCACGGATATTTTTATAGTTATCTCAAACTGCAAACATCCTCGCCCAACAAATACCAGGAAACTGAAAGTATTCAATAACTTACTCTGCAGCCATTTCTTTGCCCATCTTCCTCAGGATATTTGAATGGCTATGTGCGCCAGCTTCGATGTCCATATTTAATTCGCGAAAATTATCTTCTAAATCGCATTGCATTTCCGTATTGTCTAATATTCGATGGCCTTCTTTTAATAACACCTGTGACACAAGATACTTTTTATTGTATAGTATATCCACTGCATTGTCCGTTAAAATAGGCCTACCAATATTATGTATAATAGCTAATGACATCAGAATGCAATCAAATCACTCCATGAAAGAACCAACAAAATTATATCAGCAACTGGATGCTTCAGTATTTCAATTATGAAATCAACAGTATTCTCCGCAATAAATACTACTAGTACTACTAATAGGTCGAGCGACCACATACTAATACTACTAATAGGTCGAGCGAGCACAGACTACTACTACTAATAGGTTGAGCGAGCACATACTAATACTACTAATAGGTCGAGCGAGCACAGACTACTACTACTAATAGGTTGAGCGAGCACATACTACTAGGACTAATAGGTCGAGCGAGCACACACTACTACTACTAATAGGTCGAGCGAGCACACACTACTACTACTAATAGGTCGAGCGAGCACATACTACTACTAATAGGTCGAGCGAGTACATACTACTACTACTAATAGGTCGAGCGAGCACATACTAATACTACTAATAGGTCGAGCGAGCACATACTACTACTAATAGGTCGAGCGAGCACATACTACTACTACTAATAGGTCGAGCGAGCACATACTACTACTACTAATAGGTCGAGCGAGCACATACTACTACTACTAATAGGTCGAGCGAGCACATACTAATACTACTAATAGGTCGAGCGAGCACAGACTACTACTACTAATAGGTCGAGCGAGCACATACTCCTACTACTAATAGGTCGAGCGAGCACAGACTACTACTACTACTAATAGGTCGAGCGAGCACATACTACTACTACTAATAGGTCGAGCGAGCACATACTAATACTACTAATAGGTCGAGCGAGCACAGACTACTACTACTAATAGGTCGAGCGAGCACATACTCCTACTACTAATAGGTCGAGCGAGCACAGACTACTACTACTACTAATAGGTCGAGCGAGCACATACTACTACTAATAGGTCGAGCGAGCACATACTACTACTACTAATAGGTCGAGCGAGCACATACTACTACTACTAATAGGTCGAGCGAGCACATACTACTACTACTAATAGGTCGAGCGAGCACATACTAATACTAATAATAGGTCGAGCAAGCACATACTACTACTACTAATAGGTCGAGCGAGCACATACTACTACTAATAGGTCGAGCGAGCACAGACTACTACTACTAATAGGTCGAGCGAGCACAGACTACTACTACTAATAGGTCGAGCGAGCACAGACTACTACTACTACTAATAGGTCGAGCGAGCACATACTACTACTAATAGGTCGAGCGAGCACATACTACTACTACTAATAGGTCGAGCGAGCACATACTACTACTACTAATAGGTCGAGCGAGCACATACTACTACTACTAATAGGTCGAGCGAGCACATACTACTACTACTAATAGGTCGAGCGAGCACATACTACTACTAATAGGTCGAGCGAGCACAGACCACTACTACTAATAGGTCGAGCGAGCACATACTACTACTACTAATAGGTCGAGCGACCACACTACTACTACTAATAATAGGTCGAGCGAGCACAGACTACGACTACTAATAGGTCGAGCGAGCACAGACTACTACTAATACTAATAGGTCGAGCGAGCACATACTACTACTACTAATAGGTCGAGCGAGCACGTACTACTACTACTAATAGGTCGAGCGAGCACATACTACTACTACTAATAGGTCGAGCGAGCACAGACTACTACTACTAATAGGTCGAGCGAGCACAGACTACTACTACTAATAGGTCGAGCGAGCACATACTAATACTAATAATAGGTCGAGCGAGCACATACTACTACTACTAATAGGTCGAGCGAGCACATACTAATACTAATAATAGGTCGAGCGAGCACATACTACTACTACTAATAGGTCGAGCGAGCACATACTACTACTAATAGGTCGAGCGAGCACAGACTACTACTACTAATAGGTCGAGCGAGCACATACTAATACTAATAATAGGTCGAGCGAGCACATACTACTACTACTAATAGGTCGAGCGAGCACATACTAATACTAATAATAGGTCGAGCGAGCACATACTACTACTACTAATAGGTCGAGCGAGCACATACTACTACTAATAGGTCGAGCGAGCACAGACTACTACTACTAATAGGTCGAGCGACCACACTACTACTACTAATAATAGGTCGAGCGAGCACAGACTACTACTACTAATAGGTCGAGCGAGCACAGACTACTACTAATACTAATAGGTCGAGCGAGCACATACTACTACTACTAATAGGTCGAGCGAGCACATACTACTACTACTAATAGGTCGAGCGAGCACATACTACTACTACTAATAGGTCGAGCGAGCACAGACTACTACTACTAATAGGTCGAGCGAGCACAGACTACTACTACTAATAGGTCGAGCGAGCACATACTAATACTAATAATAGGTCGAGCGAGCACATACTACTACTACTAATAGGTCGAGCGAGCACATACTAATACTAATAATAGGTCGAGCGAGCACATACTACTACTACTAATAGGTCGAGCGAGCACATACTACTACTAATAGGTCGAGCGAGCACAGACTACTACTACTAATAGGTCGAGCGAGCACATACTAATACTAATAATAGGTCGAGCGAGCACATACTACTACTACTAATAGGTCGAGCGAGCACATACTAATACTAATAATAGGTCGAGCGAGCACATACTACTACTACTAATAGGTCGAGCGAGCACATACTACTACTAATAGGTCGAGCGAGCACAGACTACTACTACTACTAATAGGTCGAGCGAGCACATACTACTACTACTAATAGGTCGAGCGACCACACTACTACTACTACTAATAGGTCGAGCGAGCACATACTACTACTACTAATAGGTCGAGCGAGCACATACTACTACTACTAATAGGTCGAGCGAGCACATACTACTACTACTAATAGGTCGAGCGACCACACTACTACTACTAATAATAGGTCGAGCGAGCACAGACTACTACTACTAATAGGTCGAGCGAGCACAGACTACTACTACTACTAATAGGTCGAGCGAGCACATACTACTACTACTAATAGGTCGAGCGAGCACATACTACTACTAATAATAGGTCGAGCGAGCACAGACTACTACTACTAATAGGTCGAGCGAGCACAGACTACTACTACTACTAATAGGTCGAGCGAGCACATACTAATACTAATAATAGGTCGAGCGAGCACATACTACTACTACTAATAGGTCGAGCGAGCACATACTAATACTAATAATAGGTCGAGCGAGCACATACTACTACTACTAATAGGTCGAGCGAGCACATACTACTACTAATAGGTCGAGCGAGCACAGACTACTACTACTAATAGGTCGAGCGAGCACAGACTACTACTACTAATAGGTCGAGCGAGCACATACTACTACTACTACTAATAGGTCGAGCGAGCACATAATACTACTAATAGGTCGAGCGAGCACATACTACTACTACTAATAGGTCGAGCGAGCACATACTACTACTACTAATAGGTCGAGCGAGCACATACTACTACTACTAATAGGTCGAGCGACCACATACTACTACTACTAATAGGTCGAGCGAGCACATACTACTACTACTAATAGGTCGAGCGAGCACATACTACTACTACTAATAGGTCGAGCGAGCACAGACTACTACTACTACTAATAGGTCGAGCGAGCACATACTACTACTACTAATAGGTCGAGCGAGCACATACTACTACTACTAACAGGTCGAGCGAGCACATACTACTACTACTAATAGGTCGAGCGAGCACATACTACTACTACTAATAGGTCGAGCGAGCACATACTACTACTACTAATAGGTCGAGCGAGCACATACTACTACTACTAATAGGTCGAGCGAGCACATACTAATACTACTAATAGGTCGAGCGAGCACATACTACTACTACTAATAGGTCGAGCGAGCACATACTACTACTACTAATAGGTCGAGCGAGCACATACTACTACTACTAATAGGTCGAGCGAGCACATACTACTACTACTAATAGGTCGAGCGAGCACATACTACTACTACTAATAGGTCGAGCGAGCACATACTACTACTACTAATAGGTCGAGCGAGCACATACTACTACTACTAATAGGTCGAGCGAGCACATACTACTACTACTAATAGGTCGAGCGAGCACATACTACTACTACTAATAGGTCGAGCGAGCACATACTACTACTACTAATAGGTCGAGCGAGCACATACTACTACTACTAATAGGTCGAGCGAGCACATACTACTACTACTAATAGGTCGAGCGAGCACATACTACTACTACTAATAGGTCGAGCGAGCACATACTACTACTACTAATAGGTCGAGCGAGCACATACTACTACTACTAATAGGTCGAGCGAGCACATACTACTACTACTAATAGGTCGAGCGAGCACATACTACTACTACTAATAGGTCGAGCGAGCACATACTACTACTACTAATAGGTCGAGCGAGCACATACTAATACTACTAATAGGTCGAGCGAGCACATACTACTACTACTAATAGGTCGAGCGAGCACATACTACTACTACTAATAGGTCGAGCGAGCACATACTACTACTACTAATAGGTCGAGCGAGCACATACTACTACTACTAATAGGTCGAGCGAGCACATACTACTACTACTAATAGGTCGAGCGAGCACATACTACTACTACTAATAGGTCGAGCGAGCACATACTACTACTACTAATAGGTCGAGCGAGCACATACTACTACTACTAATAGGTCGAGCGAGCACATACTACTACTACTAATAGGTCGAGCGAGCACATACTACTACTACTAATAGGTCGAGCGAGCACATACTACTACTACTAATAGGTCGAGCGAGCACATACTACTACTACTAATA
The DNA here is from genome assembly GCA_032718475.1 of Nemertoderma westbladi. Taxonomy (NCBI): domain Eukaryota; kingdom Metazoa; phylum Xenacoelomorpha; order Nemertodermatida; family Nemertodermatidae; genus Nemertoderma; species Nemertoderma westbladi. Next base: position 18,882 of record JAUCBJ010005944.1, on the reverse strand, counting down.
GGTCGAGCGAGCACATACTACTACTACTAATAGGTCGAGCGAGCACATACTACTACTACTAATAGGTCGAGCGAGCACATACTACTACTACTAATAGGTCGAGCGAGCACATACTACTACTACTAATAGGTCGAGCGAGCACATACTACTACTACTAATAGGTCGAGCGAGCACATACTACTACTACTAATAGGTCGAGCGAGCACATACTACTACTACTAATAGGTCGAGCGAGCACATACTACTACTACTAATAGGTCGAGCGAGCACATACTACTACTACTAATAGGTCGAGCGAGCACATACTACTACTACTAATAGGTCGAGCGAGCACATACTACTACTACTAATAGGTCGAGCGAGCACATACTACTACTACTAATAGGTCGAGCGAGCACATACTACTACTACTAATAGGTCGAGCGAGCACATACTACTACTACTAATAGGTCGAGCGAGCACATACTACTACTACTAATAGGTCGAGCGAGCACATACTACTACTACTAATAGGTCGAGCGAGCACATACTACTACTACTAATAGGTCGAGCGAGCACATACTACTACTAATAGGTCGAGCGAGCACATACTAATACTACTAATAGGTCGAGCGAGCACATACTACTACTACTACTAATAGGTCGAGCGAGCACATACTACTACTACTACTAATAGGTCGAGCGAGCACATACTACTACTACTAATAGGTCGAGCGAGCACATACTACTACTAATAGTTCGAGCGAGCACATACTACTACTAATAGGTCGAGCGAGCACATACTAATACTACTAATAGGTCGAGCGAGCACATACTACTACTACTACTAATAGGTCGAGAGAGCACATACTAATACTACTAATAGGTCGAGCGAGAACATACTACTACTACTAATAGGTCGAGCGAGCACATACTACTACTACTAATAGGTCGAGCGAGCACATACTACTACTACTAATAGGTCGAGCGAGCACATACTAATACTACTAATAGGTCGAGCGAGCACAGACTACTACTACTAATAGGTCGAGCGAGCACATACTACTACTACTAATAGGTCGAGCGAGCACATACCACTACTACTACTAATAGGTCGAGCGAGCACATACTAATACTACTAATAGGTCGAGCGAGCACATACTAATACTACTAATAGGTCGAGCGAGCACATACTACTACTACTAATAGGTCGAGCGAGCACATACTAATACTACTAATAGGTCGAGCGAGCACATACTACTACTACTAATAGGTCGAGCGAGCACATACTACTACTACTAATAGGTCGAGCGAGCACAGACTACTACTACTAATAGGTCGAGCGAGCACATACTACTACTACTAATAGGTCGAGCGAGCACATACTACTACTACTAATAGGTCGAGCGAGCACATACTACTACTACTAATAGGTCGAGCGAGCACATACTAATACTACTAATAGGTCGAGCGACCACATACTACTACTACTAATAGGTCGAGCGAGCACATACTACTACTACTAATAGGTCGAGCGAGCACATACTACTACTACTACTAATAGGTCGAGCGAGCACATACTACTACTAATAGGTCGAGCGAGCACATACTACTACTAATAGGTCGAGCGAGCACATACTACTACTACTAATAGGTCGAGCGAGCACATACTACTACTACTAATAGGTCGAGCGAGCACATACTACTACTACTAATAGGTCGAGAGAGCACATACTACTACTACTAATAGGTCGAGCGAGCACATACTACTACTACTAATAGGTCGAGCGAGCACATACTACTACTACTAATAGGTCGAGCGAGCACATACTACTACTACTAATAGGTCGAGCGAGCACATACTACTACTACTAATAGGTCGAGCGAGCACATACTACTACTACTAATAGGTCGAGAGAGCACATACTACTACTACTAATAGGTCGAGCGAGCACATACTACTACTACTAATAGGTCGAGCGAGCACATACTACTACTACTAATAGGTCGAGCGAGCACATACTACTACTACTAATAGGTCGAGCGAGCACATACTACTACTACTAATAGGTCGAGCGAGTACATACTACTACTACTAATAGGTCGAGCGAGCACCTACTACTACTACTAATAGGTCGAGCGAGTACATACTACTACTACTAATAGGTCGAGCGAGCACACTACTACTACTACTAATAGGTCGAGCGAGCACATACTACTACTACTAATAGGTCGAGCGAGTACATACTACTACTACTAATAGGTCGAGCGAGCACATACTACTACTACTAATAGGTCGAGCGAGTACATACTACTACTACTAATAGGTCGAGCGAGCACATACTACTACTACTACTAATAGGTCGAGCGAGTACATACTACTACTACTAATAGGTCGAGCGAGCACATACTACTACTACTAATAGGTCGAGCGAGCACATACTACTACTACTAATAGGTCGAGCGAGTACATACTACTACTACTAATAGGTCGAGCGAGCACACTACTACTACTACTAATAGGTCGAGCGAGCACATACTACTACTACTAATAGGTCGAGCGAGCACATACTAATACTACTAATAGGTCGATGCGAGCACATACTACTACTACTAATAGGTCGAGCGAGCACATACTACTACTACTAATAGGTCGAGCGAGCACATACTAATACTACTAATAGGTCGATGCGAGCACATACTACTACTACTAATAGGTCGAGCGAGCACATACTACTACTACTAATAGGTCGAGCGAGCACATACTACTACTACTAATAGGTCGAGCGAGCACATACTAATACTACTAATAGGTCGATGCGAGCACATACTACTACTACTAATAGGTCGAGCAAGCACATACTACTACTACTACTAATAGGTCGAGCAAGCACATACTACTACTACTACTAATAGGTCGAGCGAGCACAGCCACAGACAGCAGTATGAAAAACTAACGTTCAGTTCCGATAATTTCTTAGTTAGCATTTCCCGTTGTCCTTCGCAATAGGTATTAAAGTCATTCCGCAGATCGTCCATGGCCTCACCAAGCTCTGTCTGCTTGTCCTCCTTAAACAGCGAGATTGTTTCTTTCCTAGACGGAAATAAATTTTTAAAAGAAATTCATCCAGTAATGAAAATTACTGCATACCACATGAAAAATTACCAAGGTGAACTAATTTTGGACATATCGGGTGTTACTTTGTGATCGGTTTGCTTTCACCGAATTACACCATGTCCCAGAATATAGTGTCGTAATTCAGTGACACGCCCCCCCCCCCCAAAAAAAAAAAAATTTTCTACAAATCTTAATGAGATTGCATGAAATTTGAAACAGAGATAGTTTCACCTCCCGACCACTGACTGGGTGAGCCAGAATTTGTATTTTTGCTTTCAATCTTTAGCTACAAGCGTTTAAAAAAAGTGTCTCCAGCGATATTACACCAGTTACACCGCAGTTATTATTCTACCTTATAGCTGTTTGTTTGTACCAATGCAAATCTGGTCATGCAAGGATCCAAATATGTAACATAATCTGAATTTCGTTGAAAAATAGCTGAGATATGAGCGTTCAAATGTTGCATGGTTTTGCACCTACGCGAGGCTATTTCATTCTATTTAATAAATAAACCATATTCTGGAACATTTTTTAAATGTATGAATAGCTACGTAATAGTATGATCAAAGATGTAATGCATTGTTGCCCAGCTACGTATTTGGATAAACAAAAAATTCCAGATTATGGTTTATTTATTAAATAGAATAAAATAGCCTCGTGCAGGTGCATAACCATGCAAAATTTGAACGCCCATCTCTGCTATTTTTCAACGAAATTCAAATTGTGTTACATATTTGGAATCCTTGTATGACCTGACCAGCTTTCCATTGGTACCAACAAACAGCTATAAGGTAGAAGAATAACTGCGGTTTAACTGGTGTAATATCGCTGGAGACACTTTTCTTAAACGCTTGTAGCTAAAGATTGAAAGCAAAAATGAAAATTCTGGCTCACCCAGTCAGTGGCCGGAAGGTGTAACTATCTCTGTTTCAAATTTCATTCAAATTAGAAAAATTAGGGGGGGGGGGGGGCGTGTCACTGAATTACGACACTATATTCTGGGACATTACGATTTGGAATCCTTGTATGACCTGACCAGCTTTCAATTGGTACCAACAAACAGCTATAAGGTAGAAGAATAACTGCGGTTTAACTGGTGTAATATCGCTGGAGACACTTTTCTTAAACGCTTGTAGCTAAAGATTGAAAGCAAAAATAAAAATTCTGGCTCACCCAGTCAGTGGCCGGAAGGTGTAACTATCTCTGTTTCAAATGTCATTCAAATTGGAAAAATTAGGGGGGGGGGGGGCGTGTCACTGAATTACGACACTATATTCTGGGACATTACGCATACTACACTGATACCCCAACATTTATATCGTTGGTGTGTACCCCCCCCCCCCCCCCCCCCCGGGCATTTTACCATATCCATGTTTACTTATTCCCCCCGAGTAATGTTTACACATTGGTTTTATAAACCTACATTTTATTCACCGCCGTTTTGTCACCTTTTTCGAGATCCATCACACGCCGCATCAATATCACGTCGTTCTCCGAAAGCTTTTCTTTTGTGACCAGAGCCCCCATTATGAAAATAATTCCAATGTATTCAGTAGGGTTTAGCTACAATATTTACTTACAACCTTCTGTATTGACAATAAGCTTCTGCAAACGATTAGCTAATAGTTTAAAAGTGGATTTATTGTCAAAATAATTTTGATAAATTATTTTCTAGAATTTTTAATAAAACCCATTAGCAACTTGTTTTCTTGGTGAAATGGTCGACCGAATGCGTTCTAAACATTTAGTTGGAACTAAATTGTGCCTGAATGAGATTAACAAAGCATAAACCACTTACCGTTCATGAATTATTAATCAGCTATTTCATTCGAATTCGATATTTACCTCTGCAGAGCTGAAGCTGAAACCAAAGCCAAACTTGAGAAAGTAGCTGAAATAAAGAAAATCAACTCTCAAATAATGCTGCTGAAAAGCGAAATATCGAAAAATGAAGAGACTCTGAGGGAATATATCCTGTATAAAAAATTTCTTGATTCACTCGCCCCAGAAGAATGGAGAGAGGAAAGACGGCAACATTTACTAAAGGTAAAATTATCAATAACCTACCGTGTAACTATAAATACATCAACAACTAATGTGGTACTAATACCACATTACCTACCTGTCTTCTATTTTTTATTGATAGTAACAATGTGTTGGCAAGCTGTATTTTTCGAGGTGTTTGTTATTATACATTTATTATAGGAAGGGATCTTGGGGTCTTAGCCTCGAATGATAAGTTTATTTTACCGAAAATAACTTATCTTTTATTGGCGCAATTGTAGGACTAATCCCATCACATGCGTACTTTTTAACCGGGTAGTGTACAAATTTAGGAATCGCGTAATTTTTTCTTGAAATTAATATCTCATATCTCTCCAAACCACGTACGCGTTTCGACCTTACTGGGTCTCATCAGCGTGGTGTCGGATTCGAACCTGGGACCTCGAGGTGGAAGCCGAGACTACAACCACTAGGCCACAGGTTCTTGAGATATGGAGTATTAATTTCAAAGCCAGCTGCCATTTTATTAGCCCCTGATTTTTTATTATTGATAGTAACAATGTGTTGGCAAGTAGTCTCGGCTTCCACCTCGAGGTCCCAGGTTCGAATCCGATACCACGCTGATGAGACCCAGTAAGGTCGAAACGCGTACGTGGTTTGGAGAGATATGAGATATTAATTTCAAGAAAAAATTACTAAATTTGTACACTACCCGGTTAAAAAGTACGCATGTGATGGGATTAGTCCTACAATTGCGCCAATAAAAGATAAGTTATTTTCGGTAAAATAAACTTATCATTCGAGGCTAAGACCCCAAGATCCCTTCCTATAATAATTCTATTTTTTACATATTTTACTTAACACCATGACCCGTAATATAGAGTGTCATTTTCTGATGACACGGTGATTTCTGACGCCGCTGGGCGGTTGTGTGCAAGTCAAGACATAACAGGATCTCTGAAGTTCGATATCTGTCTACTGTATATGCCTGTCTTTTCTTTTGTCCGTTTTTGTCGAATTATTCAGACACTTATACAGTATCTCAGTCATTCATGGACGGATTGGGTTGAAACTTTGTGAGATGACGCTGGGCGGTTGTGTGCCAGTCAAGAAAAAACCGGATTTCTGAAGTTCGATATCTGTCTACTGTATATGTCTGTCTGTTCTTTTGTCCGTTTTTGTCGAATTATTCAGACACTTATATCTCAGTCATTCCTGGACGGATTTGGTTGAAAAATTTTGTAAGATGACTCTGGGCGATGGTGTGAAGGTCAATAAATAACAGGATTTCCGAAGTTCTATGTCTGTCTATCTGTTCTTTAGTCCGTTTTTGTAGAATTATTCATACAAATCTCAGTCGTTCATGGAGGTATTTGGCTGCTAGAAAACATACATTAACAACATACTGTAAGTTTACATGTCAGTCTGTAAAAGTTTGGAGTATTAACAGTCTTCACGTCTTGCGTGCTTGATATTGATATATTTTATTACATTGCGGTAGGCCTACTGTATACAGTACAGTACAGCAGTAGGCTCTATTATAATATCAGACTATATAATACTAATACAGTACTACAGAAATATATCGTTTATTGTTTAGGTTAGAAACGCCTGCCTCTGTAACCTGTTCATTTCCCTCAATTGGTAACAATATCGTTTATTGTTTTGGTTAGAAAAGTACAGTACGCAGTAAAGCAGTAAGGCTCTATTATAATATCAGACTATACAATACCAATACAGTACTACATAAATATATCATTTATTGTTTAGGTTAGAAAAGCTTGCCTCTGTAACCTGTTCCTTTCCCTCAATTGGTAACAATATCGTTTATTGTTTTGGTTAGAAAAGCCTGCCTCTGTAACCTGTTCCTTTCCCTGAATTTGGTAACAAATATCGTTTATTGTTTTGGTTAGAAAAGTCCGCCTTTATTTTTGTATACCCTGATATATCAGCCTAAAATATAAATCCCTTCGAGACTGATAGTACTGTATATAGTTTAACGTACAGCACTATGAGCCAGCACTAATGCCGATGATAGTTTATCTTTGTATACAGTAGTTATTATATTCAAATAGCCAATTCTTGAAGGAATCGATTATCCGATGGTCAATATCAATGTCATCTTACAAAGATTCAACTAAATCCGTCCATGAACGACTGAGATATAAGTGTCTGAATAATTCGACAAAAACGGACAAAAGAACAGACAGACATACAGACAGATATCGAAATTCAGGAACTCGGTTATTTCTCGACTTACACACAACCGCCCAGAGTCATCGTCATTTTTATTATATATTTTTAATTTTTTTTATATGTTTTTATATTTTTTTTTATTATATTTTTTTATAAATTGATTTTATTGTATTTATTTGTTATTTTTTAATGAATTTTTTTAATGAATTTTTATTTTTGAATTTTTTTATTATATATATATTTTTTTTTTATGAATTTTTTCATGTATGAATTTTTTAATTCATTTTTTTATATATTTTTTTTTTATGATATTTTTTTTTAATTCTTTTTTTATAACTTTTTTTTAATTTTTATGTACTTCCTTTAAAAAAAAAAATTGTCCGTGTCATCAGAAAATGACACTATATTACGGGTCATGGTGTATATTTTGTTTATAAAATCTTAGAAAAGACAAGAAAAGGAAAAAGCTGTAGAGGCCAAGAAATCAAAAGATGTTCGACTACACAGCCAAGAGAAATCTCAGAGATCTGGAAAAGGCTCCCACACGAGATTGTCTGGTAAGAGGTGAGTGTGGGTGGGAGAGGGCGCACCTTGTCAGGGTTTGGTAAGAGGTGATTGTGGGCGGGAGATGGCGCACCTTGTCAAGGTTTGGTAAGAGGTGAGTGTGGGCGGGAGATGGCGCACCTTGTCAAGGTTTGGTAAGAGGTGAGTGTGGGCGGGAGATGGCGCACCTTGACAGGGTTTGGTAAGAGGTGAGTGTGGGCGGGAGATGGCGCACCTTGACAGGGTTTGGTAAGAGGTGAGTGTGGGCGGGAGATGGCGCACCTTGACAGGGTTTGGTAAGAGGTGAGTGTGGGCGGGAGATGGCGCACCTTGTCAGGGTTTGGTTAGAGGTGAGTGTGGGCGGGAGATGGCGCACCTTGACAGGGTTTGGTAAGAGGTGAGTGTGGGCGGGAGATGGCGCACCTTGTAGGGTTTGGTAAGGGGTGAGTGTGGGCGGGAGATGGCGCACCTTGTAGGGTTTGGTAAGGGGTGAGTGTGGGCGGGAGATGGCGCACCTTGTAGGGTTTGGTAAGGGGTGAGTGTGGGCGGGAGATGGCGCACCTTGACAGGGTTTGGTAAGAGGTGAGTGCTGGCGGGAGATGCGCACCTTGACAGGGTTTGGTAAGAGGTGAGTGTGGGCGGGAGATGGCGCACCTTGACAGGGTTTGGTAAGAGGTGAGTGTGGGCGGGAGATGGCGCACCTTGACAGGGTTTGGTAAGACGGTGAGTGTGGGCGGGAGATGGCGCACCTTGAAAGGGTTTGGTAAGAGGTGAGTGTGGGCTGGGCGGGAGATGGCGCACCTTGACAGGGTTTGGTAAGAGGTGAGTGTGGGCGGGAGATGGCGCACCTTGACAGGGTTTGGTAAGAGGTGAGTGTGGGCGGGAGATGGCGCACCTTGACAGGGTTTGGTAAGAGGTGAGTGTGGGCGGGAGATGGCGCACCTTGTAGGGTTTGGTAAGAGGTGAGTGTGGGCGGGGGATGGCGCACTTTGACAGGGTTTGGTAAGAGGTGAGTGTGGGCGGGAGATGGCGCACCTTGACAGGGTTTGGTAAGAGGTGAGTGTGGGCGGGAGATGGCGCACCTTGACAGGGTTTGGTAAGAGGTGAGTGTGGGCGGGAGATGGCGCACCTTGACAGGGTTTGGTAAGAGGTGAGTGTGGGCGGGAGATGGCGCACCTTGAAAGGGTTTGGTAAGAGGTGAGTGTGGGCTGGGCGGGAGATGGCGCACCTTGACAGGGTTTGGTAAGAGGTGAGTGTGGGCGGGAGATGGCGCACCTTGTAGGGTTTGGTAAGGGGTGAGTGTGGGCGGGAGATGCCGCACCTTGACAGGGTTTGGTAAGAGGTGAGTGTGGGCGGGAGATGGCGCACCTTGACAGGGTTTGGTAAGTGGTGAGTGTGGGCGGGAGATGGCGCACCTTGACAGGGTTTGGTAAGAGGTGAGTGTGGGCGGGAGATGGCGCACCTTGTAGGGTTTGGTAAGAGGTGAGTGTGGGCGGGAGATGGCGCACCTTGACAGGGTTTGGTAAGAGGTGAGTGTGGGCGGGTGATGGCGCACCTTGTAGGGTTTGGTAAGGGGTGAGTGTGGGCGGGAGATGGCGCACCTTGACAGGGTTTGGTAAGAGGTGAGTGTGGGCGGGAGATGGCGCACCTTGACAGGGTTTGGTAAGAGGTGAGTGTGGGCGGGAGATGGCGCACCTTGACAGGGTTGGTAAGAGGTGAGTGTGGGCGGGAGATGGCGCACCTTGACAGGGTTTGGTAAGAGGTGAGTGTGGGCGGGAGATGGCGCACCTTGACAGGGTTTGGTAAGAGGTGAGTGTGGGCGGGAGATGGCGCACCTTGACAGGGTTTGGTTAGAGGTGAGTGTGGGCGGGAGATGGCGCACCTTGTAGGGTTTGGTAAGGGGTGAGTGTGGGCGGGAGATGGCGCACCTTGACATGGTTTGGTAAGAGGTGGGTGTGGGCGGGAGATGGCGCACCTTGACAGGGTTTGGTTAGAGGTGAGTGTGGGCGGGAGATGGCGCACCTTGACAGGGTTTGGTTAGAGGTGAGTGTGGGCGGGAGATGGCGCACCTTGACAGGGTTTGGTTAGAGGTGAGTGTGGGCGGGAGATGGCGCACCTTGTAGGGTTTGGTAAGGGGTGAGTGTGGGCGGGAGATGGCGCACCTTGTAGGGTTTGGTAAGGGGTGAGTGTGGGCGGGAGATGGCGCACCTTGTAGGGTTTGGTAAGAGGTGAGTGTGGGCGGGAGATGGCGCACCTTGACAGGGTTTGGTAAGAGGTGAGTGTGGGCGGGAGATGGCGCACCTTGACAGGGTTTGGTTAGAGGTGAGTGTGGGCGGGAGATGGCGCACCTTGTAGGGTTTGGTAAGGGGTGAGTGTGGGCGGGAGATGGCGCACCTTGTAGGGTTTGGTAAGGGGTGAGTGTGGGCGGGAGATGGCGCACCTTGTAGGGTTTGGTAAGAGGTGAGTGTGGGCGGGAGATGGCGCACCTTGTAGGGTTTGGTAAGGGGTGAGTGTGGGCGGGAGATGGAGCACCTTGTAGGGTTTGGTAAGGGGTGAGTGTGGGCGGGAGATGGCGCACTTTGACAGGGTTTGGTAAGAGGTGAGTGTGGGCGGGGGATGGCGCACCTTGTAGGGTTTGGTAAGGGGTGAGTGTGGGCGGGAGATGGCGCACCTTGACAGGGTTTGGTAAGTGGTGAGTGTGGGCGGGAGATGGCGCACCTTGACAGGGTTTGGTAAGTGGTGAGTGTGGGCGGGAGATGGCGCACCTTGACAGGGTTTGGTTAGAGGTGAGTGTGGGCGGGAGATGGCGCACCTTGACAGGGTTTGGTAAGAGGTGAGTGTGGGCGGGAGATGGCGCACTTTGACAGGGTTTGGTAAGAGGTGAGTGTGGGCGGGGGATGGCGCACCTTGTAGGGTTTGGTAAGGGGTGAGTGTGGGCGGGAGATGGCGCACTTTGACAGGGTTTGGTAAGAGGTGAGTGTGGGCGGGGGATGGCGCACCTTGTAGGGTTTGGTAAGGGGTGAGTGTGGGCGGGAGATGGCGCACCTTGACAGGGTTTGGTAAGAGGTGAGTGTGGGCGGGAGATGGCGCACTTTGACAGGGTTTGGTAAGAGGTGAGTGTGGGCGGGGGATGGCGCACCTTGTAGGGTTTGGTAAGGGGTGAGTGTGGGCGGGAGATGGAGCACCTTGTAGGGTTTGGTAAGAGGTGAGTGTGGGCGGGAGATGGCGCACCTTGTAGGGTTTGGTAAGGGGTGAGTGTGGGCGGGAGATGGAGCACCTTGTAGGGTTTGGTAAGGGGTGAGTGTGGGCGGGAGATGGCGCACCTTGTAGGGTTTGGTAAGAGGTGAGTGTTGGCGGGAGATGGCGCACCTTGTCAGGGTTTGGTAAGAGGTGAGTGTGGGCGGGAGATGGAGCACCTTGTAGGGTTTGGTAAGAGGTGAGTGTTGGCGGGAGATGGCGCACCTTGTCAGGGTTTGGTAAGAGGTGAGTGTGGGCGGGGGATGGCGCACCTTGTAGGGTTTGGTAAGGGGTGAGTGTGGGCGGGAGATGGAGCACCTTGTAGGGTTTGGTAAGGGGTGAGTGTGGGCGGGAGATGGAGCACCTTGTAGGGTTTGGTAAGGGGTGAGTGTGGGCGGGAGATGGAGCACCTTGTAGGGTTTGGTAAGGGGTGAGTGTGGGCGGGAGATGGCGCACCTTGTCAGGGTTTGGTAAGGGGTGAGTGTGGGCGGGAGATGGAGCACCTTGTAGGGTTTGGTAAGGGGTGAGTGTGGGCGGGAGATGGCGCACCTTGTGGGGTTTGGTAAGAGGTGAGTGTTGGCGGGAGATGGCGCACCTTGTCAGGGTTTGGTAAGAGGTGAGTGTGGGCGGGAGATGGCGCACCTTGACAGGGTTTGGTAAGTGGTGAGTGTGGGCGGGAGATGGCGCACCTTGACAGGGTTTGGTAAGTGGTGAGTGTGGGCGGGAGATGGCGCACCTTGACAGGGTTTGGTTAGAGGTGAGTGTGGGCGGGAGATGGCGCACCTTGACAGGGTTTGGTAAGAGGTGAGTGTGGGCGGGAGATGGCGTACCTTGTCAGGGTTTGGTAAGAGGTAAGTGTGGGCGGGAGATGGCGCACCTTGACAGGGTTTGGTAAGTGGTGAGTGTGGGCGGGAGATGGCGCACCTTGACAGGGTTTGGTTAGATGTGAGTGTGGGCGGGAGATGGCGCACCTTGACAGGGTTTGGTAAGAGGTGAGTGTGGGCGGGAGATGGCGCACCTTGACAGGGTTTGGTAAGTGGTGAGTGTGGGCGGGAGATGGCGCACCTTGACAGGGTTTGGTTAGAGGTGAGTGTGGGCGGGAGTTGGCGCACCTTGTAGGGTTTGTTAAGGCGTGAGTGTGGGCGGGAGATGGCGCACCTTGTAGGGTTTGGAAATGGGTGAGTGTGGGCGGGAGATGGCGCACCTTGTAGGGTTTGGAAAGAGGTGAGTGTGGGCGGGAGATGGCGCACCTTGACAGGGTTTGGTTAGAGGTGAGTGTGGGCGGGAGATGGCGCACCTTGTAGGGTTTGGTAAGGGGTGAGTGTGGGCGGGAGATGGCGCACCTTGACATGGTTTGGTAAGAGGTGAGTGTGGGCGGGAGATGGCGCACCTTGACAGGGTTTGGTAAGAGGTGAGTGTGGGCGGGAGATGGCGCACCTTGACAGGGTTTGGTAAGAGGTGAGTGTGGGCGGGAGATGGCGCACCTTGACAGGGTTTGGTTAGAGGTGAGTGTGGGCGGGAGATGGCGCACCTTGTAGGGTTTGGTAAGGGGTGAGTGTGGGCGGGAGATGGCGAACCTTGTAGGGTTTGGTAAGGGGTGAGTGTGGGCGGGAGATGGCGCACCTTGTAGGGTTTGTTAAGAGGTGAGTGTTGGCGGGAGATGGCGCACCTTGTAGGATTTGGTTAGAGGTGAGTGTGGGCGGGAGAGGGCGCACCTTGTAGGGTTGGGTAAGGGAGATGGCGCACCTTGACAGGGTTTGGTAAGAGGTGAGTGTGGGCGGGAGATGGCACACCTTGACAGGGTTTGGTAAGAGGTGAGTGTGGGCGGGAGATGGCGCACCTTGACAGGGTTTGGTAAGAGGTGAGTGTGGGCGGGAGATGGCGCACCTGACAGGGTTTGGTTAGAGGAGAGTTTGGGCGGGAGATGGCGCACCTTGTAGGGTTTGGTAAGGGGTGAGTGTGGGCGGGAGATGGAGCACCTTGTAGGGTTTGGTAAGGGGTGAGTGTGGGCGGGAGATGGCGCACCTTGTCGGGTTTGGTAAGAGGTGAGTGTTGGCGGAAGATGGCGCACCTTGACAGGGTTTGGTAAGAGGTGAGTGTTGGCGGGAGATGGCGCACCTTGTAGGGTTTGGTAAGGGGTGAGTGTGGGCGGGAGATGGCGCACCTTGACAGGGTTTGGTAAGGGGTGAGTGTGGGCGGGAGATGGCGCACCTTGACAGGGTTTGGTAAGTTGTGACTTGTGAGTGTGGGCGGGAGATGGCGCACCTTGTAGGGTTTGGTAAGAGGTGAGTGTGGGTGGGAGATGGCGCACCTTGACAGGGTTTGACGGGACTTGGCGCATAATAAGGTGAAATGGTTACAGGATATAAGTAACTAACGCGCGATATTTTCAGGAATAAAATGCACCTTTGTTTCCCTTATGTGGCCGTGGTGTATACAATGTAAATGAAGCATTTTTCAAAGAACTAATACAACCATGATCTACATTATATCACTATGTAATTGTACATAATAATAATATGTATTAGTTGTCTTTACATTATTTCACGATTGCTTTTTCACATTATTTCATTATAAGAATTTTTCTCAAAAGAAGAGTTTTTCTCATACCGTTAGTCAATAAATAGTTCACTATATGGTTGCCCCTTAATTATTACATCGTATTATTATTTATTATTATTATATTTATGAGTATAATTATATTTTTTCTCACCAAATTATACTTTCGTAACAGCTTATATTTTTCACCAATTTATTTTTTATTTATTCTTTTCTCAACAATTGATATTTTTTCTGACCTTTCGGCAGTACTGTTACTGCAACTGTAACGGCGCCACATAAAAACCTCTAAATAAGAAATTAATGAGATACTTTTAGTTTCGCATATTAATTTACCGGGAAGAACTCAATTGCCTATCATTATTGCCCGTCGCACCTTTCAATTAATTTAAAATATAACTGAGCGATAATATTGTATTTACGTTCTTGTCGGGTTGTTATGATGTCGCCTAGACCGATTCTTGACATCAATTTGATCGTAGAAATGAACACCGACTTTCTTCCTGGTTAACTTCTGATGCAACCTCCGCCGCTGTCGTCCTGTTAATGTATCTCCAGTCTTCCCTTCCTTAACGACGTGTTTCTTTCGCTGTTTCCGGATAACTTTACCAGCCAGTTCTCTTCTGGAACGCTTTTCCTCGCCTTTATCTAACCGAATGAACGACGCACTCGGTTCCTCTTTGTGTTTGACCATCCGATGGGCGGGGGTTACGGATAGTTCGCCTGAGTTCGAATCCCGTCTCACAACCCCCGAACTCAATAATCCCTTGAACTCCTTCTTCATCGCCTTCTTCATCATTAACGGGAGATACGGATTCATCAGTTCGTCAGCTATCCCCTCTGTGCGTTTCATTAAGGCACTTCTATCATCGACGTCATCATCACTAGTGGATAAATCGCTATCAACATCGTTAACAACATCATCTAGTTTATCTTCATCGTCAACCTCAATATCAACTACTTCGTCTTCAACATCCTTAATATAATCTTTATCACTATCATCGGCGTCAATGTTCTCATCGATAGACTCCTTAGTATCATCCATAACATCCTTATCTATGTCACTGATTGGTTTGTAACACAAACTCCCTACCGTCTCCGCCGCCACTAACGACTTACTAGACGGCGGCGGATTATAATAAGGAAGTCGGCCTCGTTGCCAGTCGTTTAGGACCATTTTAGCGGCGGCGACGACGTCCGGCTCCCCGCCCTTAAACAACTTCCCGGTGCGGAGGGCGAGTCTCTCGAGGAAGTCGTTGGGGTCGTCCCATCGCGGGACCCCGTAGACCCGCACCAGATACACCGGTTTCACCCGGTGCAACACCGTCGCGATGTGGTCCACCGGGTCCGGTAGATTCTCGACGCGAACGACCCCCTTGAGGACCGTGTCTGTCTGGGAGTCCCCCGCCGAGTAGACCACCCCCGGGCAATCTATAAGGAAGATACGACGCATCAGTGTGATGTACTGCCACACCTTGGTCTCCCCGGCAATTGGGGCCGTCTTGCAGACCTTTTTGCGTCGCAGACAATTAATTACGGAGCTCTTACCGACGTTGGGGTAGCCTATAAGCCCTACCGATATCTGTTTGCGCTCCTGATGGAGCTTAGCGAACTGTCTGAGTAGTTGTATGAGAGCGCCCTTGCCAAAGGATTTGTTTACACTCGCGTGGAAGGCGAGAGTGGGTCGCTCCTTACTCAATTCTACAATCCAACGTTTACCCACCCAACTCGGAACCAAATCGATCTTGTTGAGCACGAATATCAAGTGTTTGTGTTTCTGTTCGGTGCTTAAGTACTTCTCGATGTAGGGTGAGCGCGTTCCCATAGGGTCCCGGGCGTCTAACACCTGTAGGATGACGTCACTAGAATCGATTACTTTATACAACTCGTTCCAGATTCTCCGGCTTTGTCCCGCTTGGAATATAATATCGGGGGTCGCGTCTTTGATACCGTCGTCTTCGCGTTCGATATCTCTGTCCGCATCCACCGCGTATCGCTCGCCCTTATCGCTCGCGATCTTAGCTAGTTCCGTGACGTCACTAGTCCCGATATTCGCGCGTTTTCTGTGGGATTTCTTCCCGAATGTGTGTTCGTAGGATTCCGTGTCGAGGATGTGTACACGTTCGAACTGTTTGCGTTCGTTTAGTAGAGTGACCGGGAGTTTAGTTTGTTTCATTACCACTTTATACGGATCCGTAGATATTTTCGACATTTCGCTTTGGAACATTTGGAGGGCGTTCTGAGTGATTACGCGGGTGTTACCGAACCACTTTCTGTTCGGAGCGATCCTGTCCTGTTCTCCCGCCTTGGCGGGATTCTGGAACAACCCCGGTTTCACGATCTTCCCTTTACTATTTCGCACCGGTTTACCCCCCTTGTACATATTGATCCGATTTATCGTGTCTTTGCTTCGCATATGAGGGCCAGTCCGCTCTCTGTTTGGGTTCGATGACGAATTACTTTTCGAGTTTCCTTTCTTCGCCGCCGATGATGCCGACTTACCCATCTTTTTTTCTGGTCTCACTTTAGCCATTGTTTATAAGATTATACGTTTACAGCATTCCAATATCAGAATACCTAATATTACGGTGCGGTAGTAGAAACAGGACACGACACAGGAACGATACTGGTTCATGTGGTTGGGTGAGATACTGTACTGCACAGCTGCAGTACTGGCCGACTGGGATACTGACTTTGGACTTGGGAGTGACTTCCCCAATACTACTACTAGGATCGGCATGCTGCATTGCAGCTGCATTTTTAAGAATGCTGTGCCGACTTCCCCAATAAAACTACAGTATACTGCTGTACTCTGTACTGTACTGCTATAGGCAAGTTCGTAATACTGCTAATGGCAAGTTCTAGTGGATAAAAAAAGGCTTAGGCCAAATGCAAATGACAAATTGATAAAAAGTTTAGAAAGTTTTTGGGATCATGCAATTTCATGTTCCGCGGCTAGGTGAGCCTCAGCATAGGGTTACCTTTAATTAACGTGTCAATCTGTCGTGCCGAATATTTAAACGTTAATAACTCGATCAATCCTTGATCAATAATGTAAATTTAAAATTATTGAAATTTAAACATTGCTAAATTCAAAATGTGGCATTATGTATCAACATTCACAATAATGTAAATTTAAAATGATTGAAATTTAAACATTGCTAAATTAGGAACCGAAGGTTACTTTCTGTAAGAATTTGATGTAATAGTAATAGTAATAGTAATAATAGTAATATTTTGAAGCGAAATAACATAAAAACGGCTCTAACGATTTTGTTAAAATTTTGCATAACGCAATGTTTTGATGACCACTATCGTTTCCCGCTGGTCCCATGTCTGTCCATAGAATGTGGGCTCGAAAAATAGTCATAAACGAAAAAACGCCATAGGCGCAATGATAAAACACCAGCTGGAGCGCATGAAAAATGTATAGAGGACCTAGTGATGTTCATTCAATAGAGAAAGGGCCAACTAACAAGGATGTACTTTCTGTGCCAAGTTTTTATTTAATCACTCACTCTTTCAACCCAGACTATAAGCAAACATTAACTTGGTTAGTAATCTACTATTATCCCATCAGCTGAATAACTCTTCCCCGTGCTTCCTAAGGGAATATCTACAAGGTGGTGGTGGGTTGTGGGTCAGCGGAATGAATTTTAGTTACACACATAGTGCTGGTTACCGTTAATGGTACTATACTCAGCTAATAATAAAATAATAATTGATGTATTTAAAAATCCGAGAGGGAGGTGAGTTAATGACTTGCTTGGCAAACATTAATTATATTAATCTGTCAAACCAGAGGGAATACAGAGTGGGATCTACAGTACCTGTCTCTGTATAACTTTTTACCCCCTTTAATCCAACACAAACTGTTGCCCTGGATTCAATGGATGCGAATGTCTATTACAGTAGGTTCCTGGGAAAAGCTGGCCACCTGAATGACTTTTTAGTTATAGAGTAGTGTACATGAGTGAGGCCTAACTCTCTCAGCGAACAAATATAATTATACTATGGCTAGTTATATATTCTGATATTGGCTTCCGACACACACATACACTGAAACCTACACCTAAGTTCGCTGGTTATTCGCAGTTCTGACTCGCCATATATGAACCTAACTGTAGGGTACTATTGATAACTATACTAGTTGCAATGTTCAATTAAAATCAGAGTTTGGAGGTCTAATTATGTTTTGGCAACATTAATACTATGAGTGGTGTTTGGTATTATATATAATTTTGATGTAGACAGGATATATGTTGCCCTAACTGCTTTAATAATTACTAGGAACAGATTATGAGATATGAGTTTCTTTTCCCTAAATTGAGAATTTAACATTGAGGCGGGATATTAATTTGCCAAGGTGGGTTTTGATTTGATTTGATTTGATTTGATTTTTTTACGTCAACAACAAATTATATGCACTAAAACAGATAAAATCGCAATGTAAAGCGAAACAACGATGAGAAACAACAATGAATATTATATAACTATGCATAGTAGTGTACTGTACATACCCCATGAGAGATGTTGCACAATTGCATTAGTTTTAAAACAAATGGGTCTCAACATCACAAGCGTAGGTAAAATATAATTAATGTAATGTGCAGTATAAACAAGAAGGATATCGTATGTAGTGAATATAAATGTAGATATGTATGTAAATATGAGTGTAAATATAATTAATGTAACGTACTGTAAAAACAAGAAGGATAGCGTATGTAGTGACGTGTGGATGGCCTCATGAGGTTTCACCTCGTTTCCATGAGGGTCCAGGATAAAACTCAAGTAAAATAAATATCTGTGAATATACCGGTAATTAGCGGTAAGTATATAAAAGAGTAAAAAGCAGATATAATTGAATTAAAGGTACGGTAGATACTGTGGTTTATCTAAGAGTAAAAAAACAGATAAAATTGAAATAAAAGGTAGACACTGTACAGTACATTCTGTAGATGGGTTGGAACCATATAGAACGTAAGTATTGTGTGAACGAAGGTCTAAGCCTGAGATAATAACAAGAGTAGTATATATTATAAATCTAGAATACGTTAAAAATTAAATAAATAGAGATATTATTGTATCGGTCGGTCTAAAATTCGTTAAAAATTAAATATAGAGAAAGACGGATGAGTCGTCATCTTCGATCTTAGTCAGTAAGTAGTCCTTCAGTTTATGTTTGAATGTTACTAATGAAGAGCATTCAGTTAGAACCTTAGGGAGTGCATTCCATAGTTTGGGGC
>JAUCBJ010005943.1:0-23636 GCA_032718475.1 Nemertoderma westbladi | reverse complement strand
ATTATTTATTCCCTTTTAATATGTCGGTCCATGACTTATTATCATAATTATAATTATAGTAGGTCATGGTGCGTCCCACGTATGTCCAATTTTACCCACATACGCGGCAATATACCTCAAGAAATATAATAATTCTAATAAGATTGTTAGCTGTGATCTGTATGTAAGGTTTAAGCGAGAAGACAATACTGTAGACAAACTACGGGGATA
The DNA here is from genome assembly GCA_032718475.1 of Nemertoderma westbladi. Taxonomy (NCBI): domain Eukaryota; kingdom Metazoa; phylum Xenacoelomorpha; order Nemertodermatida; family Nemertodermatidae; genus Nemertoderma; species Nemertoderma westbladi. The sequence goes on along the minus strand of JAUCBJ010005943.1, from coordinate 23,426 downwards.
ATTTAAACAGATTACTTGCGGGTACATAATTACTCATTGTGAGCACGATAACGACAGGCCATCCGTGATCCGCATGAATTACCAATGGTACTCAACTCATTGTAATTCAACGCAAGATTCGAGTAAAAATTAAAATTGCGATCTCACTCATCCTAAATCTTTGATGCGCCGCCAACACCGGAAGGTACACCGCCGGGATTATTGGGCAACAGTGCGGGAATTCCTAACAACTGTATATCCACGGGGTTTCCGGCTGGAGGCAGACAGCAGTACCAACTGGTAAACCGAAACATTGTTAGTTAGGCATGGGAGCCCACTCGCTAGGCCGTGAGATACAGGGAGATTAGCACTGTACAGAGCATCCTTTATAAGCTTTGATAAAAAATTGAATTTTCTGCTATGATGATTCGTTTAAAAACGTTATTTGAAGGAAATATAACATTAGACGGTCTGGCATTCCATCTCCCAGTCCCGCCACTGATTGACTTCAAGGTGCATGGAGCATCGGTATGGGGCGAGCCACGAAGTAAGGCCACACGAACGTGTATTATTAATAATTGTTATTATAAAATACTTACGGCTGACAGCTGGTTCACTCGCGCGTTTGGTGAGTTTCGGCTGTTCCAGGTAGGATGGAATATACCCGCTGGAGGCGTTACGAGCGTCTTCTCTGCCCCACAGAGCACGGCGTGCGCTCGGAGCCAGTACTGGATCGGCATCTAAACCCAAAGCTAAAGAAATAAATATAATTCCACGTTGAAGACCATAATAATTAATTATTTACAGCGCGTTTACAAGTGTTTGTAATAGAACAGCTTGCAATGTGAAATATTTACTAAAATTCTTTTTATATACTTATAGTTATATTCCAAGCCAAGAAATAAAAAATGATAATATTTATAAAATAAACTACTTTTTACATGGAATAAAAAGCCCTTTTTGCAAACCCATTTGTTTCCCATGTACACTTTCGTGCGCCGTTTTAGGCAAATTGTAGTGAGAAAGTGTGTTTTTCAGGTAGAAATAGTTCTGATTATTTTTACTTATATTTAATAGGTCTAACCGTTAGACTATTAAATAGTATGTAGTGTAACAATAATCCCATTTAATTGCATACATTAATAAATTAATCCCTCTAAAGTCGCGTTTGTCAAACATTATACATTTACATATGCTTACTTATTGTTGTTATACTTAAAAAAAAAGTTAGGACCTAACAACAACAACCTAACAACATAGGAACAGTTATAGCTGTACTCATTCGTTCAATATCTTAATTCGATTCAAATTAGGTGTATTTACTGGAAGTGTCGCCGCGGAATTTATATTCCTTGGTATTATTCCCACATGATTAGAATGTGATGAGATCATCTTATAATAGTCGGTTTGACCGATTTATACAATAAGGTAATATGAATAGGAATATTACAAGTACTTAGGGTATACTTGTTGTAAAACTTGGCAATGTTCAGATATTAAATGCATTGTATATGAACAAACAAATAAATAATTCAATTTGTAACATTGGTATTGTTGTAAGTAAAGAGTGCAGGGTGAGTAATCCTGGAAGGAGTAGAAATAAGTATAAGTATATAAGTATAGTATAAGTATGTAATACATAATGTTTCCGGTTGTAATAAATATGATACTTTTAATGACGTCAGACACTCAATGGTTTAAAACGAATTCAACATTCTACAAAATCAGATGGTACATGTCGGCGCAGTAATTTTACCTTAGTATTGTTTTCATTTCAGGAAGAATTCTTTAAAGCAAGAGCTCATATATGCCTTGTATGCTTAAATGGTAGCTATATGAGTAACAGTGTCCTCTGGGGAGTATAGTTCCGGGGGGACGCACCGGAAATAAGTCGTTAGAATCTTTGAGTAATCCCAGATCTGACGGCCGAATAAACTTTACATTTTATACGAACTTTTTAATGATGTTTCTACTATTTTCACGCCTGATCTTATGGTGTAGCGACCATAACTAGCACACCAAGGTGATTTGTACAGAAGTGTCAACATTAATTCTACAAGAAGTTGAATCTTACCGTAAATTTCCTAATTTTATTTAAATAAATTTAATAAAAAATATATAGGAGAATATTAAAAGGCAACAAAAACAAATATCGTGTCTTTATCTTCTGATTCAATGAATACGTTGCATATACACTGGTATGATGAGCTTACTGTGCTGCTAACACTCTTACCTCTAGTCTGTGGTGCACTACTACTGCCATCTGTGAGTCCACTTCGATCTGACCTTTGACCCTGATTAGCACCTCCTGTTCTGGAACTCCCATTGTCCACCTGCTGCGATAGCCTGAGTCTATTGAGATATATTTGTCGGTAACCTATAAATATATACAATTATCAGTGGATTTATAACATACAATTAATATTTACATTATCAGTGAATATATTCATAATTTATTATTACTGAATGGCCACGAACCTTGTGGTTCAGAATTATTGTCGGTCCAAGAATTCCTCATGTCGCTGTTAGATGGCGTATCACTTTCAAGCTACAGGGAAAAAAGAAAATAATAGCAAAATAAATATTAATGAAATCAAATAATTTGGTCTACAATAAAAAACTGCTCACAAATTGTAAATAAACCTCAATTGTAAAATCTAAGTTATATTGAAGTGAGTAAAGATTTTAGCAATGTAGCTTATTTAATAATATTGAAACTCAACTCATCAAATAAAATTATTATCAGAACATTAATTATATTTACGAATTCCACCTTTTAACTAATATATATTATCCATCATCAATATTCACAAAGCCATTAGGAATAATCGACATTCAATATAATAGGGTAGAACCTAGCCATACTGAGTGGGTACTAACAGGTCACTGGCTATTCTATTAGCCAAGCAAGAGGAAATATAATTAACAATAAATTATTGATTTTTAATGAGGCTTTGTTACGAAAGCATATTGAATTGTTTCACCCATAACTCGGATTAATATACCGGTGTCAATTAACCCCTTAAAATTAAAAAGTTAACAGATAATATTGTTCTTCTAATAATATTACTGTGGTGTAAACGCTACCCCGATACCCGACAAAGACAAATATGAAACTGTAAACAACTGTATTCTTGGATCTCATTTATTGATTTAGTTAGAATGGACTTTCACCGTAACCTGCTCCTTTCCCTCAATTAATCATTAACAAGTGTTAATAATGTCTGCCACTTATCGACGTAGCGTTTACAACCATACCATTGTTATATTGAGAGTTGGCTTCTATCATTTTGAATTAAATTATTTTATATACTTGCTTTGTTTTTGGTGTAACTGTAAGTGTTTCTGATTAATATTGTATGCGACTTAATTATATCATATTTTTCGGAAATATAAGTATTTTTGTCGAATTTACCCCCCCCCCCCCCCCCCCCCCTCCCCCAGTTCAAATAAGTACTTAGGACGATTTAGAATAATAACTCATAATAGTAAAATTGGTAATTCAAGTATTGATATATGAGCACCCTCAGAAATAGAATCCACTGTATTGTGTGAATCCCTACCAGATATCACATTCACTAACGTCACGCCGCCAGTGCGTGGAAAAGGTAATACGCACTAAAGTTATTGACCCACAAATCCGTTTAGGTATGCGAGCAACCTTTTGTAGGGCGGATTACATAATAAAAGCATAAATATGTGTTTGATTGTATTTAACGGTTGGCTAGGGAGTAGGAGGGAATATTGGTTGCTTAGCCAAAATATATTCCCGCAGCGAAAACAAGGATCAATGCGGTTGACAGAACACATACAGTGTAAGTGCTGAGTGAGGCCTACATTACGGACAATGTTGTATTATTAATTAGTGACAGTAGTTAATTAGTATTGCAGTGATGGATATGTAATAAATAATTTCTAAAGTTATAATAAATCGTAATGCAATTATAATATTGCACTTGCCAATCAACAAGATAAATACAAGGCAAAAAAAAAACATACAACGTTTCTCACTGTACTCTCGACTTTATTAACTCGGGAAATAAAATATCACGGGCATCTATTACAGCTGCATTAAGAAAGCAATGCCGCCTTAAGGTCAAAATAGCGTCGCCGCAACTTCCTTTCCCCGCATGACTTTCGAGAGATTATCCACATCTTCAAGGCCAGTTTCCTTGAAAGCGTCTCAAGAAAGTCATGGGCTGCCCATCATGCTTATTCTCTCCAGCAGCCCTCCAAAGTACAAAATTGTGAATTGACTGGTCCTCACGGCGAAAGCAATGTCCAGCAAAGCATCTTGAGCACAGGATGATCAACTACATACATTGATTGCAATTATAGTTAATTATCAGCATAAGGGTTTGTATGTTAACATTAAAAAAAGGTATGTAATGTTAAAGTATTTTAAAAATGACAGCACTCTATAATATTAATGCACACTTAATGTAATCACGTCATGATTAATGCTACGAAGAAAATTACCCCACAAACTTGTACTGCAAAACTTGAGAACGACTTTATACGTCAACAATATCCAAGGCTAAGCTAATTGCCCAACTATCTTCTAACAATGATAAGCAGATAAATAAGAGTTGAGCATCTAATGACCATTCCACGGGTTAGTAAATAATTCATGTGAGTTTAATGGAATGTGATGGAATGAAGAAAGGGATGCATAAATTATGAACAAATATAAGGGTAAGAAAATAAACAGTTATTGTGGTTCACTCGAAATGTATCGAAAACCGAATAATGAGCATAATGATAAATAAATAGACTTCTGACGTAGTTGATTAGGAAATAAATTAGAATCGACTTTTTATCGGCGGTTTTAATAATTTAAGTTATAAATAATAAAAGGCATGTTAGATTGATGTTATCTTGACACCATTCATTGGTTGACAAGGGGGGGGGGGGGGGGGGGGGGGTTGTTTCAGTACAATATCAGGACCATAATTACATTATTTAAAATATTATACCAAAAAAATATAGTAAAAACAAAATCGTTAGATGATTACAAATCCTTGCACATTTACGTTACACAAAATTTACACGTATAAAAATAGACCAGAAATAGCAGGATATTTCTGGTCTTTTAGAAACCCAAGTTAAATATTACGAGTAAGGAGCTAATGGGTTTTCCGGGTAACAGAAAAATTATAATTATTTTTTAATATATTTTTGTATATAGACCTAATAGAGATTTACAGAACTCATATTCCTGGATACGCCGAACTCACGAATAAATCTCTTGGTTGAAGGTGACAAATAAGGAATAACAAATTACATCTCTGGAATTTATATCAATATTTAAGAGAAAATCTCCTTCTAGACAATATTGTCCAAAACATTCCAAACCCCAACCAAAGTTTCAGTGTATCGACTTCATCTATACCTATAAAAATCAAATTCTCTCTCTCTCTGTGTGTTCGAACTCCTCCAAAACGGGCCGAGGGATTGCGCTGGGACTTGGCATGTGTGTATAACTTTAACCAGCGGTCGTTATAGGCCACTTTTCGAAAAGTTTAATTCACGTTCGGTACCGGTACTGGGTACCGGTACGTCAGTAGGCCTATACCGGTACCAGTACGCCATTAGGCCTATGCCGGTAGCGGGAAATACCGGGTAACATGTCTCGGGTATTGCCTGCTAGTATTACATAAAAACCATAAAAGATGTGGTTGGTAGACATTCAAAGCAAAGTTATAAAAAAAACTAAGTTAAATTTTCTGGAAAAAATATCCAGAATATTCTGTATGTTACATTTTAGCTAGAACTTACCGAAGTCCCTGTGATAATTCCGAATAACTTTATACCACAAGCAATCAAATACTATCAATTATATGAAAATGATAAGTTTATATATTTTAAATTGAGTAACTTAAAAATAGACAACTAGTTATGTACCGTCATAGAACATTGTTAGAAAGTATGCAGAAGGTTACTCGTTGCTGAAAGTACCAGGCCTACAAATTGTGTTTGAAAAAATAGAAAATAGTTCGTGGGTTTAGCGATGGATACTGTAGCCGCTTAATAAAATAGGTAACCTAGAGAAACAAAACATTATATAGCATTGGCTTATATAACATAAAAAAATGCAACTCAAAATTAATATATTACATATTCAGTGAGACATTCTCTCCCTCCCACAACAACCCGATCAACCAGAAATATACGATTCTAATAAAGCGAGAATTAGCTGACTAATAGCAGTAGAGTATCCTTAGGCCACGGATGAAAGAGTTAACTCAATTGGATAAACTCTCAGGATACATTATGTGTTACATGAGCAGCGACTGCGACCGAAAACTTACCGCAATTATATAAAGCCGCTGTAAAAAAAAAGTTGTAAAATAAAGTAAGAATGTCTTGCAGAGTCCAGACCAATAAAATTATTTATTTTAATAAGAACTAAAGGTATGATATGTATGATATTTCAGAAGAATTCACATCATTATAATTTATCATTGTGAAAAGCTCATGTGTCCATATAAATTCAATGAAATACTCACACGAGTAACTTCAGCAAGTTTAACAAATATTAACTTTCATTCAAATCTCAAAAGGTAGCCAATAAAATAAAACGGTGGTGCAATAGTTATAAATGTGGCATTCCCATACAACCTAGGCGATATAATAAAATAATTAATGTTTTGTGTTGATTAGTTGAAATGCATTGGGCTACCCAGGTGTGGGTGAAGTATATAGAAACAAAGAGATTAAAGAATCGAAGTTGCCAAGATATTCCAGGTAGGTGTCAGTTAACCCACTTACCCACTTAGACAATGCGGTATGAATACCTTCAGGGACAAACCCGGTGGATATTTACTAGAGAAAAATGTTTCCAGACCTCGGTTGCTACACAATAGGATTATAGGCGACATGGTTATGTTTATTGTATTTAATTAATGGCATAGAAACATTTAAATTGAACTAACAACAGCCAATGTTTAACATGTTTCAATCGCAAAAAAACATTTTATTAGTGAGTACTTAATTATGTCACAGTCATAGAGGGTCATATTTTACAACTTTATGGTACATTGCGAAATATCGTCTAACTTTATGGAGCTGTGTGGATCTAGGTCACTTCCCCCCCGGACAGTGCCCCCCCCGAGAAACTTACCCCCGCCCAAGTAGGATACTTCCCCCCGGACACTCCCCCCCCCCCACGCCCAAGTAGGACACTTCCCCGCCGGACACCACCCCCCCCCCCCCCCTAGTTAAAGTGTTAAAATTAATCTGGCATCAAAGCAATGATTTACATAAACATTACAGATGGCTACAGGACAAGTTTTATCTAGTCAAGAATTTTCAAGATTAGTCAAGATATTGCGGGCTGCCGCCCCCAAACCCCCGCTTCTTTTGTTTATCGCTGCCGCCCCCAAACCCCGCTTCTTTTGTTTATCGCTGCCGCCCCCAAACCCCGCTTCTTTTGTTTATCGCTGCCGCCCCCAAACCCCCGCTTCTTTTGTTTATCGCTGCCGCCCCCAAATCCCCGTTTCTTTTGTTGGAGGCTGCCGCCCCAAACCCCCGCTTCTTTTATTGGGGGCTGCCGCCCCCAAACCCCCGCTTCTTGGCCCGTGGTGAAAGACTTTAAGACCATTTTGAAATTATTAATTCGTGTTTGTATCATCAGATAATAAATTGACTAAGCCTAAATTAGAACTGCGTTGAATGTTATCCAAATTAATATAAAAATTACTACAATATTATATAATTCAACAAAATCCTAATAAAAATATCGCAAGTAACCAGGAAATTTAATTAGCTTCAATATGAAATGCTGAACACAGAATACAGGTCGACGCATGTCGATTTTCCCCTGGAGAGGTATAGTTTTGATTGCATCAATAATATTCATCCCCATCTGCTACAATTTGAAGAAAACAATTAGATAATAATACCTATAATTAAAACAATTAATTATTATAACTCTTTAGTAAAAAAAAAAACTGTATTTCATTCGGGGGATTGAATTTATAGGTCATCTAATTAGGAGCCCGCTCGACAGGCGGGATACTTACTGTAAAAATCTCAGGATATACTGTATAACACTGACTGACTGACTGACTGATAATTAACAAGGTTCAGGCACTTCCTGCCTGGCGATTTTGTTGAAATTTTAAAAGTAAATTAATTGCTTTGGTGGTTCATAATCGCGTTACAAAATATCAGATCGATTCTATGTGTGGTATTCGATATATTTCGTTTTTTGAAATTATTTTGTCGCGAAATTAAAAGCAATGGTAAAGTAACAACTCCTCCCTGAGCTGCTGCAGCAGCTAGCTGTGTAGGAATGGTTGAGTGCAGGGCTGTCTGAGATAGAATTCCATCAATGGCAGAATTTCTTGACTACACCCCTCCTGCTGCTGGCTGCTGGCTGAGTCTACACATCCTTTATCAGCTCTCAGGGATAGACAGAAAATAGTTGAGTTGTCAATAAACAAAATAAAATATACCACTGCAGTAGGATTATATTATTATTCCACGAATCATTGGGCTGATTATTTTGTATAGATATATGTAGAAAGTTCTTAAAAATAATATTCTTATTTTTTTATTACATAGGATTAGCATCATTTTTTAGCTGAAGCATTAATAGTGTAAATTAATTTAATTATATTTTAATACCATTACTACATTGGCATACTGTAAGATAAGTTTTAACATTTCTTACAAATAGTGGTGCGAGCATAAAACTCAAATCACGCAAATTTAAAAGAACCGGGTGTGTTGTCATAGCAAAGTTTCATTTTTTATTATGTGGGACAGCCACAAAGTCAGCTAGCCCCACGCCTTATAGTTTAGACAATTGTTTAGTTTACTTACTGCTGACCGACAAGGTTTATTTGTAATAGTCTTGTAAATAGGATTCTTCCCCCGGGCTCCTTCCCGCCCGCTTGCTGGCTTTCTAGTTAATTGATTAAAGATTAGCAAACAATACAATATAATTGCATTGATTAAATCCATAAATAAAACTTGGATACAAAATGTGAAATCGGGATGCAAAAGATCACTTTCTGAGCTAAGAAAGGAAAATTGGATACAACTTTTAATGGATACAAGCGGTCCGTTTACCTTACAAAATGAAAAATACGAATGTGCGAAATCAAGAAGAGTCGGGGAGGAAGTGTCCGGGGGGGGGGGGGGGGGAGTGTCTGGGGGAAATGTGTCCGGGGGGAAGTGTCCTATTAGAACGGGGGGGGGGGGACTGTCCGGGGGGGGGGTGTCCTACTTGAACGGGGGGAAACTGTCGGGGGGAAGTGTCCGGGGGGGGGGGGGGGTGTCCGGACACCAGCTGTGAATGTATAGGGCAAATGCTCTCTCTCCCTCACAAACAACAGTCAAGACTTAATCTGGCAAACTGTAAATGAGATGTATCTGGACGGGAAACTTATGCGACGGGGCGCTTATGGAAAGATCATTTCTACTGTGGCAGAATATGGTTGGTGCGCGAAAAATTGTTGGGCTAGAAACAATCGAATAAGGGGGAACAAGATGCTCTGAATCGAGTGGCGGTGTGTGTTTTTTGTAAAAACACGAGGAAACGGTCCAAAAGGCGGGTAAGATCGGTTCAATCGTCACGGTTCAAAGTAACATAAAACTGGATGCTTCTTTGTAGGACGGTAATCCCTCGGCAATTCTCCAGTCTACCGCTAGTGGGCTGAAATTAAAACATTTTATAAACGACTGAAATGAAAACCTTTAACCCTTTTGTATGATTGTATATAATCCTTTCTTCCTGATTGATACCTGGCACATATATTCTGGATGAGTTTTGTGTGGTCTTCTGTCGTCTGCAGTCTCTGGGTGGTAAAAGTGATTAGGGGACATCTGCTTATATTTTGTTTGTAATTCTTTCGAGTTGACACTTAACATAAGTTTATGCCACGTGCTGCGCGAAGGTCTCACTTCGTGTAGTTGGTTATAATTATTATATCATGTACAGCATAGGTGATCAGCTGAAAATCAGCTGACTATCAACAAACCAATCAGAGTAGTAATGGGTGACTCAATTATAATTTCGGGACATCCATAAATTAATTTTGGGACGTCCAAAAATTATTTTCGGGATGTCCATAAATTATGCGAGAGGAAAAACAGTGATACAATTATGGCATTGTTGCGCCACAATACGCTTCAGCAACTTGCTTGGGCAGCAGCAATCAAGGAGAGTTTGAAGAACGACAACTACAGTTATCTGATATCAACAAACACCACAAAAGTGGAGGAACAGCAAGATTAAACTGCGAGGCATAGTGAACAAGTAAAAACTGAACAACCAACTGCCGAAAACATTAATAAGGTTGAAAAAGCTAAGGAAGATCTTAAATTGGCCAACAACACCAGCCAGAAGAGAGGAGTACATTCAGGATAAAGCTCACATACAGGACAGCAACAATCAAGACTTACATGGTAAACTGTAAATTGGGTATCTGGACGAAAAGTTGTGCCAAGGGGCGCCGATAAAGCTGATAGTCATGAAGAACGTATTGGGAAATGGAAAGATAACTTTAGCAATTTGCTTTGGCCGCCATCAAAAATCGAGGTCAGTCCTACAAGGAAAATATATGACAAGGAGCTACCCACAGAAACTTGGGACTGTACACTACCTCGCATTGCTGGGGAATAATAATAAAAAGCTTTGAGAATGCCGAGCATAGAAAAGCGCTTGATAAATAATCAATATTACTATTAGTATTACACCTGCCGAACTCCAAAGAAGCATCAAAAGCGTGTCCAATCATACAGCGAGTGGGTTAGATGAAATCCCTATACAGAGGTTTGGAAAACAGGAGTGCTGAACACACCATTATTGGATATTTGCAAACGCATGCTGAAAGGGGAAAAGCCACCACCAATTTGGACTAAATAATGTGGTGGGGGAGTTTGATCTTTTTTCAGGTGACACAAAATTAAAGTTATACCAAATATTACGGCTTACAGGCCTTTATCAATGGATATATACTATATAGGTATTATTAAAAACACGTAAATCACACCAACGTACCGACTACACGTCGGTACGTTGGTGTGTTTTCCTTTTTTTAATCGACACATTGGCACCATTACTATTCATAATTGTATTGGATTGCGAATTAAGATGTGAGGACGGCCACAAAGGGAGAAGATCTGGGAATCACACTACAAGAACGCTGAAGCAACAGAAAACCTGCTTATACAGTCACAGGCAACTAGTTTGCGAATGACATTGCGTCCTGCGTTCTATTTCGTTAGCAGATGCACAAACACAACTACTAAATGAACAAAGTGAAAAGGAGTTTGGATTGCATATAATTGCCACCAAAACCTAATACAACACATGAAATGATGATCCACTAAGGAGTCAGGAAACCAAAGGCATAGGTATTGGGTAGGTTTAAAAAAAATGGATTCCATCAGGGAAATCAGACCTCTCCAGGCATCTGGAGAAGACTTTCTACGAGTTGTCGCAAGTTCTTTCGAGCCATAGTGTAAACTGCAATGTTATACGGAGGTAACAAAGGCGAAATTACTTGAACAATGAATTGATGGTTGCTACACAAGACTACTAAGGGCAGCCCTAAACATCAGCTGGAGACAACACATGACAAACGCCGAGGTTTAGGGTACAATACCACCTGTATCAACCACCCTCCGTGAACGCAGATTAAGATTCAGTGGGCACTGCTGCTGGAGAAGAAAAGACGAGGTCTTACCAGATCTACTTTTCTGGCAACCAACTCATGGAAAGCGTAGTCGTGGACGACCGGCTATGACATGTTTAGACCAAATTGAAAAGGATTCAAGACTTGGGAGAAACGAAATTGCGACAACTATGTAGAATCGATCTCATTCCCACTGTCCGAGCTCGCTCAACCTAGAAGTAGTAGCATAGTGCAATATATTATCCTACTTTATAAACAGTGCGATATACTTTTCAACTTTATGGAACATTACGATATTTTTGTACACACTTAACGTAACTAACTATTAGTACCAATAATGCTACACTTACCCCGAGTGGTTTCTCCCAGGGGAAGTTCGTTTTCCCGGTAACCACGGCACCGGCGCTGAGTACTTTCCGAGCGGCCGGGTGTCCCAGCGAGGAGACGGAGAGCGGAGTGTCCGGCGGGGTAACGGGGCTGCCTGACTCGGAGAGGGATCCCCGGCGACTCAATCGGGCCGAGCCGCCCACCCCGCCGGAACCCCGGAGAATCCACGCGAAATCGTCGGGTTGCAAACCCACCGGGGCGACTGAGCTCAGGGTCTGGGGGATCTCGAACGCGCAGACGACCAGACCGTCGGTGTCGAGTCGCGGCATCGCACGACGAGACAACCGCGCGGAAACCGCGTCCACGGCGCCTGGTTCCGGGATCGACGCAACCGCTGTCTCCATGGCGACCTCGGCACGACCAGGACCCATCGCCAACCCGACCAACGCGAGCAAGTCGAGCGCCACCTGGCGGACACGTCGCTTTGTGTCGGCGAGGCAGGTGGAGGAGACGTGACTGGCCAACTCCGCCAAGTCGAAGTCGTAACTCGGGAACTTCAGCAGCGCGGCGATGGTCACGTTGAGGGATTCCTCCCGAACTCGCGGGTTTTTGTGCTGCAGGAAGGAATCGTGTAGAACCTTTAGGACTGCTCGAGGAGTGAGAACCTGCATCAACGCCATAAAAACCTTCATATTGGCACGACGGATGACCTTCTTGTTGTCGACGAACCGCTTCCCGAGACCCTCGACGATGGAGACGAGGTTCGCCTTCACGGAGACCGGATCCACTCGCTCTACGAACACGTTGTAAGTCTCGAGAGCGGCGACCGCGATCTTAAAGTTAACGTCATCGAGGAGTTCGTTAAGAAATTCGGAGAATGCGGCGGCGTGTTGCGCGAGTCCGGATAGATCGACGGCGGAGCGGAGGCGGTGCTGCGCGTCGGCGAGGCCGCGGGAACGGGTCTTCCAGTTGGGGTCCCGGAGGAGAGCCAACGTCCGACTCGGGAGGAACCCGAAGAATCGCTCGGTGGACTCCCCGTCGTAGATCCGGGCCACGTCCGTGTCGTAGATTCGCGAGGCTTCCCGACTCAAGTAAACCGCGAGCGACGTGGATTCGTCGCGTATTCCAGAATCCAGCCGCTCAGAGCGATCGGAATTATTATTATTTGTACTGCCGATAATCTCAGGTAAAGAAGTTATTTTATGAAATGAATTCGATTTATTTTTATTTATAGAGGAAACGTTAGAACTTTCCTTCGAGGTGCTATTATCTTCTATGGTTTCGGATGAGACTAAATCAACGTACGGCGACTCGGTTTCTATTGGAAGAGGGTCGGAAGGTCGCTGGTTGTCTGTAGCAACCGCGCGATAGTAAGCGCGCTGCAACGAGTCGCTCAGTTTGGCGACGTAGCCGTCGAATATAGGAACTCCGATTGTCGACCGGAGACGACGCAGGGCCAGAACTAATGACGTCATTGTCTCGTCGTCAGAGTCCGGGAGTTTGCGAACCAACGAAAGGATTAACTCGTAAACATCGCCATCTAGAAAAGAACAAAAATTTGTATAACAAAAATATTATTAATATTAGGCCTAATTATTATTACAGTCATTAATACAAATATTATTAACAGAATTAAATTTTGCATTCATATTATTACATTGCAATTACCTAATGACAATAATTTATTAAGATTACCGGTACAATACGACATATTTCAGTTTAGTTTGTTGTACTGTAGCGACTGCGACTGCGCAATGAGCAAATACTATCAGTTTCTACTACCGGTATCATTGTTTGTTAGATATTTCAACACATAGCTACACATAGCTGTATATATGTGTGTATAGAAGGCTATGTTTCAGCAGCTAGTAGCTGCTGAAGCAATCAATCCCATGTATTAACTGAATCACGCGTGGTATTGGAATAAAAGAACTGGACAATAAAAATGTAAAATATACTACCCTGGCTGATAGCGGCCAATATGTACATTAGTTAAAATGTTTTGCACAACGGTGAAAAATATTTATCACCCGGTTGAAAAACATTTAAATGTTTAAACGCATTTTATAAAGCAGTTTTTATGGCATGATCATAATGAAAACCATATAAAATTAATTACAACATAATAAACGCAATTTTCAAACATGGATTTGGAATGAAAATCGCTGGTAATGGAACTTGAAACTCAGATAGACAAATTACAAATTTAAAGGTTACAAATAGATTTGTAACCAGAAACTAAGATTTGTAAAACGGTACTCAATCCAATTCATAACTGCGACCCCAGGCACTCCGATTCATAACCAGGAATATGAATTCGTAACCTGGTGCCAACATGTAACAAGCAATTCGAATTTGTACCTGGGTGCTTAGATTCAATGGTCACAACTGGTCATACGGATTCATGACTGGTAACAGAGAATTTGTAACAAGCATCTCGGCGAATTAATAATTCGTCTCAACGTTAATGTATCAATTAAGGGAAAGGACCAGGTTACAGTGGCACGTTATTTTAAACAATAAACGAAAGTCAATAGAACAGGTTATTTTTGTGATTAATCAACATTAATTTGAGTCGATTTTCCCCTGGAGTGGGATGAATTTTGATTGAGTTTAAAGTCCCCCACTATCTGCCTGGTATAGGCCTACATATTCGCAACCACTATACCATTTCGAGATCTAATTAATACATTATTATTATACAGTAATACAGTATTGTGAAATTTCCTCACCAATAAAAGCTGGAGTTACTAGCGAAACCAAAGCGTTAATTGACTCAGTGCGAACAGACATGTCAACAGAATCTAATCCGAACTCAATGTAAGAGTGACGTAACCCTGCAACGTCATTGGAAGAATTTATGTAGCTTAGCAACGTCTGGATGACGTCGTGACGTAACGACATACGAGTAGATCCGAGATTGGTTATGAGTGGAGGAAGACATGGTGTCATACAAACGTCAACGTCCTCAACTGAAAGAGAAGGAAATAAAGTTTGTAATAGAGTAATTGATTGTTCTTCGAATTGATACATACATGACCTACAATATACACGAACCGCCAAGCTGCTACAAAGATCCTCAATTTAGTGGGCCAGTTATTTCTCTCAGATAGAATCCCATAATACAATAGGTCTAGCGCGTCGAAAGTACTTGAAACTAACAAAAAATATGTCCTCTTTAAGATGAGTTAAATAAAAATTTAATAGCTTCACAGTAGTTTTCGATATTTCGTAGCACCTACAGTATTTTTCAGCACCTATCGGTTGAAAAAAAACTGCCCAAAATACGCTTCAAAGACTTTTTGGTATAATCAAACGATATTATTATTTTTTGGTGTGTCGAATTCATTATTTAACAATCGAAAGTGAGAGATCAAGTCAAAACACAGATTTTTAATGACACAAAATTATTAATAATTAATTCAACGCACTAAAAAATAGTAAATGGTTGGTTATGGTTATTCGAAGTCTTAAAAGGGAGGCGTATTTTGAGTAATTCCGAAAGGTGCTGAAATGGGTGCCAGGATCTCTAGGAATTTCAAAAACCATTGGAGCTATTCAATTTTTATTTGCCTCATATTGTTGCAGGGATTCTAACTAAGATAAATAACTTGCCCACTAAGTTTAGAAGCTTTGCAGCGGCTTAGCGGGTCGTCATAATACATATTGTTATCCCATGGGCTTCATCAGTCAAATAATAGAATCAACATAGGTCTTCTGTGTAACACTAGTCCAAAATATTTCAGATAGGGTCTTTCGACGTAATCAAAATACATCCCTTTCCAGGGGAAAATCGACGCAAATAACAGCTGATTACTCTCAAAAATACAACTGTAACCTGTTCTATTGACTTAGGTTTATTGTTTTGGTTAGAATGCCATTGTAACCTGCTCCTTTCCGTTAATTGATAACTTAACATTGGGACGAAATATTAATTTAATGGGATTTGCGACCAGTTTCCCACTCTGATGACACTCCTCTCATGACAAATAATGAAAATCTCATCCTGACGAATTAACATTGTTAAATATCAATTAAAGGAAAAGAGCAAGTTACTGACACGTTATTCTAACCAAAAAAATAAACGAGAGTCAATAGAACAGGTTACGGTTTAATTTTTGCTCGTAATCAGCCGTCATTTGCATCGATTTTCCCCTGGGGAGGGGGTTCCATTTTGATTTAGTAGAGAATCCACTCTTTGTAACCCGGATAGTATAGAACAACGAATACAAAATAAATCGAAACTAACATACAGTAATAACACAATTTATACTTGGTTATACTTAGTTATACTTAAAGGTTTCCCAGTTTGATTATATTTTACAAAGCTTAGAATTATAATTTGTTTGAATTTTACGTGTCTCGCTTCCGTTGGCGTCAGTTCCTACTGTTTTCATATAAAGTGTTACTTTATACGACGATAAATAATGAGGAATTATAACACAACCATAAAAACCCACGTACCGAAACATTTATTTGTACACGTACAGGGTATAGGGTATTGTGTTCTTAACTTTTTTCAAGGACTATTCAGTAGTAGAGAAGGCATTCTTTTTATTTTACAGTTTTAGGTTCGGCAGCACGGCGGGCTACTCACTCTACTGTAATTAAACGCTCCAGCGCTCTGCATACCTCTGTACCTAAACTAGTACTTACTACAGTACTACTGGACTATGTACAGGAGATATATTACTTTATTATATATTACAGTAGGCCTATTACTAAACGTTCAGTTCAGCTTCGTACAGTCGTAGTTCTGTAGTTCACCAGAGCCGGTAGGCCTACGCGGTACATGTACCATGTACTGAGGTATGCACTGATTCAGGAATTTTTACCGGTCAGCCGGCAGGCCGGTACCTAACTCATAATCGGTAACCTACCTTCTACCTAACTCATAATAATTGTTCAGATCATCTGAGTGAAAAGTTATATTTTTTCATAGGGCCTCATGTACAGGGGTACATTGCATTAGCTACCTACCGGTACTACAGACTACACGGTACAGTCAGACAGTTGTTCAACTTTTGGTAAATTAAAAAAATATTCAATACCTGAAAACTGCAATATGTTGGTTGCGAGGTCATCGCTACGTAAATTCCTACAGTACCCCGGCGGTTCTCGATCCTGTTACAGTTACACTGAATGCCGTGCCAACCTGGCAATCAATAAAAACACCAAAGTATTATGTCAGGGGATGACGGGGAAACAGGGGACCTTCCACACGGAGCAGGCGTTGGCCTACGGGACCCAGATAGTAGGCGGTATTAGTCCCGGGAAAGGAGGCAAACAACATCTGGGACTACCGGTGTTTAATAATTTATTCGAAGCTAAAGAGGCTACAGATGCGGACGCGACGGTTATCTACGTGCCTCCGCCGTACGCCGCTAAAGCTATAGAGGAAGGGATAGACGCGGAAATCCCGCTAATTGTGTGTATAACCGAGGGAATCCCCCAGCAGGATATGGTCCGCGTAAAACATAAACTCCTTCGCCAAAATAAATCCCGACTGGTGGGTCCAAACTGTCCGGGGGTTATTAAACCGGGTGAGTGTAAGATCGGAATAATGCCCGGACACGTCCACAAACCAGGGAAGATAGGGATAGTATCCCGCTCAGGAACGCTGACATACGAGGCCGTCGCCCAGACGACGGCGACAGACCTCGGCCAGAGTCTGTGCATTGGTATTGGCGGAGACCCATTCAACGGGACCAACTTTATCGACTGTCTGGAAGTCTTCCTCGCGGATTCCGCCACCGAGGGTATCGTTCTCATCGGCGAGATTGGCGGCAGTGCGGAGGAGAAGGCCGCCGAGTATCTCAGCCAGTACAACGTGGGGGCCAACGCGAAACCGGTGGTGGCGTTTATAGCGGGCGTTACGGCGCCCCCTGGGCGCAGGATGGGGCACGCGGGCGCCATAATCTCGGGTGGGAAGGGCGGGGCTATGGATAAAATAGCGGCGTTGCGAGATGCGGGTGCCAGCGTGACCATGAGTCCCGCGCAGATGGGTAACTTTATGGTCGAAGAGTTCAAACGATTAGGGAAAATAAAATAGATTGATTTTGGTTATTTAATTTTTAGGGTAGATACTAAATATAAAGAATCTCTGTGCGATTATATTGTTTATTATAACTTTAGTTAAAAATATATAGAAATGGTTTTACAACGTTTTCAAGGGCTTTTATAATAAATCAATACTTAAAATCATAACGAAGTTGGAAAATATAATTAATACACGAAAAAGTAGATGATGTTACTGCTCTCCAGACTCCAGTGCTAACTGGAGTCTAACTAATTAATTAGGCTAACTAATTAGAACTTAGATGATAGCGATAGCAGAGCACATCACTAATCATCGTTATTCCCATATATGTATAGCAATCTTATACTTGTAACACACCACACTGAAAGTAAAGTTCTAAATTCAGTCCAAAGTTGTCCTAGTATTGTAAAGAGTCAACTCCCCTAACCCTGTAAAGTCTCAATAACCTCTCTATTTAACTGTTTAATACCCTGTAATATGCAACTGCAAATGTGTTGTGCTCAAGTACCTGGTTACACTCTAATTATGCTATATAACAATTCCCTGTCAACAAATTATGCATTAAATAATGTTAAGATTTTAACTCTATTTCACAATATTAGTGGGCTGTTTATCTGCTCACCCAAAGTTACAATATTAGTGGGCTGTTTATCTGCTCACCCAAAGTTACAATATTAGTGGGCTGTTTATCTGCTCACCCAAAGTTACAATATTAGTGGGCTGTTTATCTGCTCACCCAAAGTTACAATATTAGTGGGCTGTTTATCTGCTCACCCAAAGTTACAATATTAGTGGGCTGTTTATCTGCTCACCCAAAGTTACAATATTAGTGGGCTGTTTATCTGCTCACCCAAAGTTACAATATTAGTGGGCTGTTTATCTGCTCACCCAAAGTTACAATATTAGCATCGACATCGCGATCGCGATAGCATATAATAACAGTTGCACATTGAGTAGCTAATAAGACGAAGATAGAGATAGAAGTAAGATAATAGTATTACAGCGCTGTAGACGAGTTCCTACAGGCACGCCTGCTGGCACGCTGGCTATAATAGCTCAGACTGTGTTATTGGCAGGGGCCGGTAGACTGATATTTGGGTTGCACGAAAGGAATCAAGAAAATATCCGAGTCTCCTATGTAAGTGAACTGCTCGTGATTTCACTTAGGGTTAGCGCCTCACCAACTTACCTTCACCAAGAAACAAACCTAACCCACAACAAAAGCAATACTTCAGTTATCTTACCAATTAAATATAAAATGCAAAAATTATTCTATCGACTCCAAGAGGGTTGAACACTAACATTAGAATAATCCGAGGCAACACAGAAGACTGACTATTCTATAACAAACAATCATGGCGTTGGCAGAAAGAATTCTGCCATAATTATTATATAGATAATATACTGTATGTTTTAAACATGTCGATGCTGTCATATCATAAGGGCAAAGGTCCTAAGTAACTTTTTTATGAAAATGTCATTATTGATCCATTAGGTTCTATATAGCTCGGGACACATTCTGTCAGACCCCCGAATGCACCAGAATGAGTTTCCAACCCGAAATCAGAGAATCCTATAGTATCCATTACATTGTGTATTTTTTTTCAAAAGGGCCTAAGTCAGTAACCAATGTATTCACTATTATGAAACACTGAATTTACACCTGCTTGCTACCTGCACACTTATAATTTCTACCATTGATTTTGAACCAGTACAATTATATTTTGATTTACTTTCAATTAATTGAAATCATATTGACACAAGTTGCACTTATGACCATGATACTGTACATATCATTGCGCTTTAAAGTTAAGTTTATTGCTGAAGAACGCATAGAGCAGTTTCCCGAAAAACGTGTTTTTTTTACGTATGCCTTTATGATATGACAGGATCGATGTATTTTAATTTCGGACGTCCAGAAATTAAGCAAGAATAATACATACAGTACAGTAAATATACTTTTAATTCCCCAAAATAATTTAAATCGGCTTATTTTCATAAAAATGGCCAACGTACTTACACTGGACGACGATTTACTCATACACCAAAATAAAAATATACCAAAAATATCACTTTTGCACCAAAATGGTTACTTTATTCACAAAATTATATCACCACAAAAATACCCACCACCAAATAAATTATTGTGCACTAAATAATATCAGAAAACACCAAATTATTTGAAATTTTTCACCAAATTATTAAGTTTTTTCACCAATATATGTTTGTTATGCACTAAATATGTTTTATTTGCACCAAATAATATCACTTTGTGGCCAATTAATATCACTTAACCACAAATTGTATCCCGCATATCACAGAGTATGTGTAAACTAAACAGAAAGTCGTTTGAAAATTTAAGTGATACGTTTTGGTGCAGAAGTGAGCTATTTTGGTGGAAAGTTAGCCGTTTTGGTGGAAAAGTGATTTTTTAACTCATCGATTTGATGCAAAAAGGTATCTAATTTGGTGCGGAAATAATTTGTTGGGCTTATACAGCTGTAGGTAGGCCTACAAATGCTATCCTTCATTATTATCAGTCACAAACCGTAATTCGTTTCATATTTGCTATTTATACATATCCATGGTGTAAAAGCTTTTGTGGGATAACTGATTCGTTTGCCTTGCTAACCAGTTCCCCCCCAGTCGCTGAATACTCTAAAAAGGGGATCTATAACTCGAATAGCGCAAGCTACCAGCTTATTGGCTGATTTGCTGTACGCAGGTATCTGGGCTCTGTTTAATAGGCCAACCAGCCTAGGAAGGTTGCGTCATAGCCTTGTTTTTGTATCTCCCAATAGAATTTGAGTTAGCCTTGATTTTGACCTATCACAGAGCTACTGAACTGAAATTTTCCTATCTCACTGCTCTTTCTCTGTGTTGAACGGGAGCTTCGTGGAATAAGGGTAGTTGGTATCCTCGTATAGAGCAGTAGTCACGAGTTTTTCAAAGCCACGAAAGAACGGCTTTTTAGTGTTTTGTGCTTTCTGCTTTTTAGCTCAACACTAGTAGGTTTAATTATAAGGACATATATCCTTTAACTGCAATTTCGTAATCACTGGCGGCTGTGAATATCACACGGCTTTTAATAACTGCTGCTAAAATTACCTGCTCAATCGATACTGTATACTGCTATTTGTTGTCGGTTACTCATTATATTTGTTGATGAATTATTATATTGGAATAACGAGAAATAACCCCGAAACCCAATATTCTTGATATACCGAAGGTAAGAGAGAAAGGTTACCAATAACGATTGTGACTTATGTTAAAGTGGTTTGAAGTGAATCTAATGTTATTTGATAGACCCTACATGAGTCAGTCTGTGTTCCTTTTATATGTGACTAAAATCAGTGAAGATTGGCAGATTAGTGTGCAGTATTGTGCAGCATTGTGTATGAGTGAGTCTGTTAAAGAAGCATTTCCTAAAGAATGCGCCATATATGTGAATTATAATTAAGCCATATCGTTGTGAGTAGTTTAAGTCATAACTCTGTTTATATAGATAAAGCGCCACGTCCTAAAGGAACTGTTAATATTCCCGAAGGTGAATAATATTATCAGAGATTATATAATACTGTCAGTCGAATAATACATTAGGCTTACATAGCAATAAAATTAAACCGTCGAACCCAATCTCCCGGGAATATCCAGCGGGTGAATGATCGCGCACAGATTGGTTTCGACTAGTGTAGTGAATCAAATACTTGTCATAGGCTAAAAAGCGATTTAATATCTAGAAGACATCTTAATTTGGCGGGTTAAACTGCCAAAGGTCTGAAAGCGCGAACATTAAAGGATATAGCTTCTTTATTGCAGTAAGCAATAAAGTTGAAAGTACCGGTCAACCGGTAAACCTGAACGGTCCATCTGTAGGTCAGTAGGCCCAACTGCCAGAACCGGTACTGCCGTAGGTCCGTAGGTCCAACTGCCAGAACCGGTACTTCTGTAGGTCCGTAGGCCTAACTGTCCTAACCGGTACTTCCCGTATAAGTACATTAGTATTATTCGATTTGATTGTTGTATACCGGTAGGTCTTAATACTTAATCAGGGAACGGCCGCCCTGGTTTTTTATTGAGATTTTACTTATTTCTGTCAAGTTTTATTTGTTTGTAGGCCAGTATTGAACAGAAGACGTGTAAGCCTGATCAGATTGTACAGACAATTTGTAGGCTGAGCTGTTGTCTGATTGCTGTTAAGTCTGAACGGATTGCAGTGTGTGTAGATCACCTGTCCGATTAAGTACGGTTAGGAAGTAGGGGCAGCGAATGCTGTAAGGTAAACCCCCAACTAAAGAATAAGTCGTACTACTGGGTTAGAACGCATACTCCCTAATCATTTCGGAGTCTGCATGTCCTGTAGTTTATTTAGGCTTGAGAGTAGTCTGCCATCGTTTAGTCTGTACTTTGTTTGTGTAAGTCTGTACGGGTAGCGTATAATTTTATTTAGATAATTTGTAGGCTGGATAGTTGTCTGGCTGTTATTAGGTCTGAGCGGATTGCAGCGTGTGTAGATCACTTGTCCGATAAAGAACGGTTAGGAAGTAGGGGCAGCGAACGCTGTAAGGTAAACCCCCAATTAAAGAATAAGTCGTACTACTGGGTTAGAACGCATACTACCTAATTATTTCGGAGTCTGCATATACCGTAGTTTGTTTAGGCTTGATAGTAGTCTGTCAGTGTTCGGTCTGCATTTTGTTTGAGTGGTTTGTATGCGTAGCGTAATATTTATTATTCAGAGTTTATGCGATTATCCGCAACATTCATTCCCCAAGTTTGTTCCTACAATAATTGTGTTTGTTATACATACCGCTATAGTTAAATTAACCCCGGTACTACACGGGCTGCTTGGCGTAGGTAAAGACTGGTGATTTTGTGCATCGGTCACTCCAGCAGATGCCGTGGTTCTTTTAGCTGTTCAAGTATATTTAACTACTGATTATCTGTTGTACAAGTACTCGTACCTAATTTAGGGTTTAGTGTACAGTGCTTTCCGAAAGTAATTAGTGTAGGCATTATATTTGTGTTGTAAAGTGGTTAATAGGCACGTTCGATTAGCTCTATTAACTTCTAGGTAGGAACACTCCGTGATACATAACGTAGAACCTATAGCGATACGGCTATAGGTCGTCAGGCGGTGGTATTTTCCTATCTGGACAACGCAGTGTATTTACTACTACGTATTATTTTCAAATAACCGCAGTACCCTGTCCGTTGTAATAACCAGTTTTCTAACCCTTTGTTAGGCTGGTTTGTAGACTTCTTGTAAAATTACCCTAAAAATTCGTATTTTGTGTTTTTGTAAATTTTTGTGTTTATTTAGAGATTGTAATCTCAACCCGAATCGTACGTAATTATCGTAGTATTCAGAAATAATCGTAGTATTAAGTAACTTAGGTAAATTAGAATCATTTGTTTTAGTGTCCTGTACG